>JAHWFP010106454.1:285-12817 GCA_023313725.1 Lithobius niger
TTTAGTCATTCCTTGACAAGCCTCCCGCCCTTCGTTGGAACTGAAAACACCGTGGCTCTCTTCCCGTGTATCCCAGGACCGATCCACCTTCCGAATTGGTTTAAACACTTCTCGGTCGTTCCTTGGCAAGCCTCCGCCCTTCGTTGGAACTGAAAACACTGTGGCTCCCTTCCTGTGCATCCCGAGACGGATCCATCTTCCGAATTGGCTAATCGCCTTTCGGTCGTTCCTTATCAAGCCGTCTGCCTTTCGTGAAACAGAAGTCAACGTGGCTCCCTTCCCGTGCAATCCCGGGACCGATCCACCTTCTGTATTGGCCCCTCGCCTTTCGGTTGTTCCTTGATGGTCTGCTCGTCCTTCGCCGGATCTGAACACAACGTCAAAAGACACATCCATGAGTCGGAAACCCTCTTTCGGGGCCTCATTCCGACCCTAGTCCCACACTTGGACATCTCATGAAAGCCAAAACCACAAAAACACAATCCTTCCACAAACCGTTCCTTTCAGAAGAGGAAACAACCCAATCCTCGACCTCCGTCGGACGATTGGAACAAATCTACGGCCACAGTACAGACAACCTGTCCAAACGAGAACTATCCCTTTTAGCCGAGTAACCTACAGCCCTTTCGGTCGGACCTGCCTCGCTCCCAATCCGGCTAACGCAACCAGCAGAAGCGAGCCGCAACTCCGACCAACAAACCCGCCAATCAGCACCAGGGGGCAGGAGCTCCTTTTGCAAAAACCACCAATAAAGCCTCCCGCCTTTCCTGCCTTCCATTCAGCACAAGACTCCGCTACTATTTTCCCAGCCTGGCAAACTCTAACACACAACACGGAAATATCGCCAACGCCTTGTACGAGAGACTATCCCTCGTGCTCTTGTTCCCTTCGCTCTTGGCGACCGCTGGATCTCTGCTTTCGACCTCGCTGCCTCAGAGCCGATCACCCCTTCGCCTTTCACCGACGCTCCCTCCTGAGTCTCCCCTTCAAACCGACCAACGCTCCCCACCGGTCGAACCCATGGATCTCTCTTCCTTTCGTCACTACTAACAACTTGCGACGGACAGTTACCGTAAAGCTAAAATAAATCTCTGTCGAGCCACAGCTCTTCCACCTGCCGGAGTTCTCCATTGGACCTCTCTTCAAACTCTTCACGCCCAGCATCACACGTAGCAAGGTACACGCCACCGCCCTTAACGCCGTCCGCACGATGGAAGACAATCCAATGCCACCGCCGTCATGTGCATATTCTACCCGTCATGCCCGTACTCAATATTAGGTCGCCGCCACTTCGAGCCATGAAGGCACAAACTATGCGCTCCTTCCCCTTCAGGTGTTTTGAAGAAATGAAGGACCTCCCTTCCACCCGCTACTTAAGACCCTTTGCTGCCGGCACCGCCCTCAACGTCGTCCGCCCAGACAGTCCCTTCATCCACCACCTTTCCTACGCCAGAAAGACGAATTCACTTCCCGGAGATCCTTTCCGACGAGAAACCAATAGCCCTTTTGGTCCGACTGCTTTCACGACCCCTGAAGCCGCCACTCCTCGCCAGGGGGTAGGAGTTCCTTTTGCAAGACCAACAATGACGCCTCCCGCCTTTTTTGTCCTCCGGTCGGCACAAGAATGCCACTCCTTCCCGACCTGGCATGAAATGACCCACAACACAGACGTCCTTTCGGCCATCATACTTGACTTTCACCCGACACTCCTAAACCCCCCGAGAAGTTCTCTCCATCAATCACAAAATCTCTTTCGTTCAAAGTCTCGGAGCCCACGTTTGAGTGAACCAAGACGAAAGCCGTTTGCACTTCTTCCTACTTGTCTCGACCATGGCTGACCCCAAGACTCGAGCGAGAACCAAGTCATCAGTTACTACCCACACTGCTACTCGTCTCATTCGTGGCTTTAACCCACGATTTGAGTGAAGAGTCAATTTGGAAGCCATCTACAATTCCCACCATTTATCCATGGCTGTTCCCACGTCTCAAGTGAAATTCAAATCACCACCAGCTGTCCAAACTGCTGCTCGTCTCAGCATGGCCGGAAAAAAAACCCACGCATTGCCTCATTCGTGATTAAACTCATGTCTTGAGGTATACAGTATGTCCCAGAAGTCCCGTACCAGTCAAATAAATCCTTAAGACTTTGCTATGAGTTGCTGATAATAGCATATTCGTATAGGAAGTCAACTATGGTGAATCCGATGATGCCATCCAAAATGACCTTGGAGGTCGTATTCAAGGTCATCCAATTTCTATCTCCTAACATACGCAAGATAGGGGCATAAAGTATATTAGAAAGTTGTGGGGGATCGTGCTACTTGTACTACACAGGAAGCAGAACAAAAATCGCATGCAAAACAAGGAAGATATTAGAGAAAGAAGTTGGGTAGTGCAGAGAAGCTATCCACGGGGCTGCAGGAAATACAGATATAGCTGAACCATCAAATGAAACGGTAACAAAAATAGCATTCTTGCCTGGTTTTGGTAATACTGTAAAATAAAAGCCAGAGGAGGATTTACGGCAAAAGGGCCGGGTGGGCAAAATGCCCCGTTTTGTCACGAAAATTCAATGGCTTTTTTTTTTTTTTTGCTGCTTACCTCCCGGTGTTAACCTGCATATCCATCATTTTTACCCCAGAGCCCTCCAGATATAGCGCCTGAGGCGATCATTGAAACAATTTTGAGGTTTTCTTTTACTGACCAGGTCCTTTTAGGTAGAAGGATCCTCCTCCCCCCGCACGCGTTAAATCCTCTCCTGAAAAATGCATACGACCGATGCGCCGATGTCAAGACACATTAATTAGCACACTCTGCGTGCGAAAACACGGCGTAGTGTCTGTGTAAGTGAGGGGTCCGGGTAGTAAGAAACAGATATGGGGGGGGATGAGGCTTAATGGCGCGTCGACAGCTTGGTCATTAGCGCCAACCTCAAGAAACAGATATGTCAGCATAATCCATTCCCCCTCCCCCTCATACCAACTTAACACCATGACTTCATAAGTACGAGTCTCAAATTTAACTAATATGAACCATGGTTTAAATTCTGGTAAATGCACGGAAACTCAAGCATGGAAAAACCGACTAGTGGTTAAACGGAAATGAAGAAAAAAAAAAGATTTGGAAAAAAAAAACCTTTCAGGGCTTGCCAACCCGGTCCATTTGCCTTAAATCTGTCACTAGCGTTTATTTTACGGTATTACCAAAACCAGGCAAGAATTCTATCATTGTTACTTTTAGGATGATGGTTCAGCTATTTCTGCATTTCCTGCTGCCCCATGGATGGCTTCTCTGCACCACACAACTTCTTTCGCCAATATCTTCCTTGTTTTGCATGTGATTTTTGTTCTGCTCCCTGTGTTGTACAAGTAGCACGATCTCCCACAACTTTCTAACTTATTTATGCCCTATCTGGCGAGAAATTGGATGACCTTGAATACGACTTCCAAGGATCATCGGATTCGCCATAAGTGACTTCCTATACGAGTATGATATTATCAGCAACCCATAACCAAGTCTTAAGTATTCATTTGACTGTTACGGGACTTCCGGGACTTCCGGGACATACTGTATATCACGCCAGAAGCGATCAACATCGTTTGCTGCTTGTTTCGTCAATGACCACCCCAGGTCTCGAGTGGAAATCAAGACAACAATTGCTGCTCACTCTGGTGCTCGTCTCATTCGTGGCTAACCCACGTTTTGAAGAAAGAACCAAATGGGAAACGGGAACAAGCGGCTACAGCGACTACCTAGTCGCATACGATCTTCTGTACAGTTCTGCCACTACCAATAGTGTCGCACACTTCTCTACCACGCATTGCACCGTGTCTAGATTCAAGCATCGTGTAAAAACAGACAAAACAACCGTCCACACTGAGGTTCGTCTCATCCAAAACAATCGTCCTTTTTCACTGTGAATAGTCCAGCACCTATAAACTGAACATAACAGCCTCAAAGAAGCTGCTAGATGGCCGCCTCTGTGGTCCAACCACACATGCGCATACACGGTACTCCCTATACGAATGACGACTACGTGAGCCATTTCTTGGTCTAAAGCTGCCGCCTGGACAGCCAATCATCTCTGCTGGTTCTTCTCCTTCGTCCGAAAATATCGTGGGCCCCTTCCCGGGACCGCTCCACCTTCCGTTAGTCCAAGCTGGTGTTTCACCCCTGCCTTTCGGTTGGAATCATAGCCTCCCCTCAAGTTCATCGGGAACGCAATCACCACCTTTCAGCCGGACCCCACCTGCCTTTGGCTCCTTGGTCCCCCATCCTTGGCGGACAACGGCTTCAGCAACCCCATCACAGCAGACACCATGATCCCATTCCAGATGTCTCCCGGGATCACTACACGAAATTAGCCTCTCTTAGAGATCCGCCCATCAAGTCCGGAACTCCTGTTATCCAGGCCCATCAACCAACAGGTTGTTTCCGGCTGAGCTCTTCCGTTCACGCCTTCCGTTCGTAGCCAATAGACCACGGCTCCATTTCGCCCCACGAATTCAGCCTCCTTCGGCGACCAGCCCTTCGGCCGACGGTACTCTTCAATCGTCCAACTCCTTCGGCCATCTAGCTACGAAGAAAGCTCAATGCCTCGGCTCACACCAACACAAGTTTTCTTCCTAAAAAGGAACCAACTTCTTCCCCTCACTGACTCGAAAATCTCCGTAACAATATGACAACACAGGAGTTGAATGACCAACACAGTAACTCATAACAATCGAAGCAATCTCCACATCGTTTACCCACGACAAAGCCCTCCGACCAAAGTGATCCTCTCACCATCATCTTGAGGGAACCTTTCGACCTCCACCTCACACATCCTGAGGACAATGTCGAGAAAGAAAACGGACTACACCTGATAGGACCTATCGTTGCAGCCTGTACTACATTAATCCCCCTTAAGCACTCAGAACGAAGCAGAAGCAAGCCAACCACACTGGAAGCTAACCATTCATGACAGAAGCAAGCCAACCGGAGAAGAGGGCAAGAGACCAAACTTCGAGGTTCATCACCTGTTCTAAACAAAGTGCGAAGTTTTCAATAACTTTTGGGGGGACAGCCTGCTTGCATCCCGTGGCGCTCGTCAAGGCAGTGCCCGCCACCAATTTTGACTAGGTCAACTGATAATGCTAAAATTATCAGGTTAAGTTGTTTTGGCAATAAAGAAAGAACCTTTTGCCGACCCCCAGCCAGGCCGGCAAAAAATGGTTTCTTTTTGCCTAAAACATACTTAACCTAACTCCCACCCTACCTCCTCTCTCGAGTCACCGCATGACATATTGAGAGTAAAATGAATGCCGAAAGCGTCCGTGCTCTCGCTTTTATAAGGAAGGACTGCGCCGCGCATGCGCAGTGGGATATGCAAGCAGGCGTCTGTGCACCGGAAGAAACCTCCAGGGGAACATCACATTCGAGGAATGTAATGCAAAATTATCAGGTTAAAATTATCAGGTTAAGTATGTTTTAAGCAAAAAGAAACCATTTTTAGCCTGCCTGGCTGGGGGCCGGCAAAATGTTCTTTTTAACCCTGTAGCCCCAATGGTGAGTCTCTTTAGAACACGAGTACGAGTACTGAACGAAACAATGGCACAATAGACAGCGAACAGAAATCAAAAGGAACTTTCCGGTTTAATAAAAGTTTTTTGAGTGTGTAGAGAAACGTAGTTGTGTCCCAATAAGCCATCGTACGTTGCAGTCACGCAACCTAAAAATAACCGGTAAACAACAATAAGGAATGCGATGGAGAGCGAATTTCGTAAAACTGCACTGTGTTAGCTAACATTTGCCATACGTGGTTTGCAAAAATCCCACGAATTGTTTTGGCAGTTTTCAACAGCGCATTGTTATTTGTCGTTATCTTTGAACTTCAATATGGGCCGGCTTACATTACGATTTCCAGCGCCATGTTGTCTGTGCTTCTGTGGTCCTTGTGATTACTATTTGTGTTAGTATCTCTTCCGTGATGTCAAGTTGTGACCATTGAGACTGTAAAAGTTTGGTTTAGGTTTATTTACAGGACGTTAGCCTTCACAGGCCATCTGTCCTATCATATACTCACATTATTCACACATTATTCACATTACAGAGCACCTTACAATTACATTTAAAGTAGCCCCTAGCCCTAGCACAACTGACCCGCAGTAAAACGTCCCGTGGCCCCGCAATACGCTGCCACTGCCCTTAACCTGGCACCACAATGTCTGTCCGTGACATGCGGGCTGACTCCCAGCAGGCTCATCACATCCCTACCCCAACTTGGGCGTAAAAACTGTCGACGTTCATTCTCAAACTGTGGGCAATGCAACAGAAAATGGTCTCGAGTCTCCAGCCCCATGCCACAAGCACACATTTCATCTCGCCGCATCCATGCTCCTACTGCTGCATTGAGCGGCGAGTGATCTACCCGCAGACGTGAAAGGACTACCGCTGCACGTCTTGGGAGAAAGTCCAGATCATGAGGCGTAGTTATGGACGGGTGAATAGAAAACAATCCCCGGCCTCTATGACTCTCAAACCACTCTTCTTCCCATCCCGCTCTTGCCATCTGCTCGCTCCATTTAGACAGTTCCTTCGGACTCACTACAGCTTGAATTGTCTGGCAAGGCTGGTCCAGATAGCAGCGTGACAGGTCATCTGCTACCTCGTTGCCCGCGACTGTAAAAGTTTTGACCACCTGTTGTAACAAAGTCTAAGCTTCAACAATAAACTACGACGCTTGAAGACTGTTTGTTGCAACTGTTAATGTTTCTCACTATATGACAAGCGGTTTTTTTTGTCCAGTATTGTACATGAATGCTGGATTATTCCGTCAAAATTCAATCATGTCATCAAACTTTATAACAAATAGTTAAAGCAGTGATATTTAAAAATGCAACAAACCACTCATTCCAATTTATGCGTAGCTCAATATTCTGCCATTTCCCAGCAGTACATTTTCAGAACTTCGTTAAAGTTTATACTACTACTATTCCAAGGTCTTTGGTTAAAGTTGAGAAAAATACGGAGCTCACGTCACAAGACGCATATGGTTCTCGTCTTGGATTCCGAACAATGAACCATTGTTACAAAGCCATTGTCGAGAGAACCCACTAGTTGATTTTCCGAATCTCCCACCAATGTACCAAAGGAAAGTTTGTCGAAATAATAGTTTCGTTGTTTTCTGAAGGGGTATTTCAGATTCAAGCTAAAATGCAATGACACAAGCAAATTTTATGCTTATTCATGCCTATTTTTAATACTTTTTTCTATACTTATGAGTAATATAACCAAACCAATTTATGAGTAATATTTCTTTGTTATTCTACCGATTTTGTGTTAATTTATTTGATTAGAAGTACGTTAACATAACACAACAAACTCATAAAATACACTACAAATCATAAATTACACTATAAATCATAAAATACACCATAAATCACAACCAGGAACACAGCCACTACTCGAACCACATGTTAACGATCAGCTAGTAAAGTATGCTAAAAACTAAAACAAATCAGTTGGTGGATAGCTCTAACTCTGCTCGATGAAGGTTGCCTCACAGAGAATCCTAATACTAGCTATGCTGGCACAACCGTCTGTCATATTTTGATTAGTTTTAATTTATTTGTTAAATATAAAGCTTTCAAATACATGTTTATTCGGTAATTCTACGTTAATTAATTTGCATTTGAAATACGTTAACATAATACAACAAAATCGTAAAATACCTATGGGAACACAACACTAGAACCATTCAACACCAATTCTACTTGTAAATATTAACCAGTTCTACATGAAAACTAAAACGAATTAGTTCGTGGATAGCTCTCATCCTACCCAATGAAGGTTGCCTCCCAGAGAAGCCTAATGCTAGCCATGTTGACACAACCGTCTGCCATACTTTGATTATTATTAATTTATTTGTTATATATAGCACTTTCAAATGCATGTTCATTTATCGAACACGTGTACACGTAATCAATAAATAAATTTATCACTGATGGAGCTCATTTGACTCTCCGTCTTGTAAATTACACTTTTTTTGTCTTACCGCTTTACTGTTCAAGATTCCGAAAGCATCCGTCACCGCACAACGCCGAATAACCCAGTTAGCCAACAAAGGTTCTCTACTTTTATTTCTTGATTGTTACTCGATTCCGAAGTGCCCCATCACCGTTTATACCACGGAAACTTAACGCCGAATAGCCCCTTCAAAGAACTTCTCTTGAAGTTGTCTGAAGGGGCTGTTTGTCGTTTAGTTTCCGCAGTATGAACGGTGATGGGGCACTTCGGAATCGAGTTACAATCAATAAACACGAGCACAGAACCCTTCACCAAACAAACGATAACAATGCTGTCTTTGTGTAAACATTGTTGCACGCACAATCGCCTTGCTAAGCTTCTGAATTAAAGAACGTCAGGACGAGTTGTTTTTTGTTGCAGCCACGACTCGAACAATATGCGGTTGGTATAAGCAGGATAACCAACGGCGTCTCGGGAGTTCTGGCAACAATAACTCGTGGCTGCGCCACTCGTTGATTGTTGGCAGAACTCACTCGAATCGACGAAGTTGGTTGTCCACTTAACCAACCACACCAGAAATGAACTGCTGTTTGATGTTGTGCAACCAATCGTTTCAAAAGGACGATTACGTAAATTTAACTTCTACCTAGGTAGCAAAGTTCACAACTTACCTGTTAAAATTAAAGACACAGCTAATTTTTACACACGTCTAAGAAACATCTATTTGGGTGGTTAATTATTCAGAACAGAGATTGCTTGGACACCATGTTCAGCGTTATCAAGTCTTTAAGTTTTATTACTTGCAAATTTTGATGTTTTATAGCTGTTTCCTTTTCCTTTTATTTTTGTTGGGTTTTCTTTGAGAATCGACCGTAAATCGCCTATTAACAACCCTGGTAAAGTTGTTAGGGACCACCCCCGTAAAATGCTTTACGGTCAGAAATCATGAAATTATCGAGATACAGCCTCGGGTGCTGTAACTAGGTTTTTCACGATTTCTAACTTTAACGTATTTTAGATATTCCTGCTAGAAATTGACTAAAAACTTAATATGTTCAAGGAAACCAATGTTTCATCCCCCTTAAATCGTGTTTTTTTCTGCACTTTAACTAAAAGCATCATACATAAATAAAGTAAATTACTAGTAATCTAATAATATAAATTCCTGAATAAATTAGTATAAAGGCATTGTGTTAATCGTGCGATCACGTGCTTAAATGATCGCATAAACGCCGAATTTTCTGCGATGGAGTCAGGCCTGAACATCCTCCCTGGACAAAAGTTAAGATTCGGATTATACCTTTGTTACGGCCTTTCCTCTTTTCTTATCGAATTAATTTTAAAAGCCCATGGGTGATTAATAGGAGATTTACGGTTTAGCCCTTCGTTTTCATTAATATGTTGTGTTTTTGTTTTGATCTTGATTTTGATACTATTAAAGGAAAATTGTGTATTAACCTGCAAATGACCAGCTAGTCTGTGTTTCTTTGTCTGCTGCCTTTAAACCTCATGCGAGTATCATCTCTTGTGGGGTGAGAGCGTTCTTCTATTATTCAGTTTGGAAATAGAGCTGACATTTATGAATTCCTCTTCCTGTCCAGATGAACTCTGAGAAAGGGCCTTTGGTACGAACTAACGAACTCCGTATTTCTACTTTGACAACTTGACGTCCGAACCCTCTCTCTTCCTGTAATAAAGACTTCCATGAGCCCACTGTGGAGGTCCCATAGTTGGATCTTACTACATTAGATAGAAGATTATGTTACTAGAGAATAAATACAATGCAGAGGTAAGTAAATAAATATAGTCAAATCAAGCAACACAAACTGCTGTAAAAAATGTAGGAAACTGAGAAAACTTGAAGAAATGGTTCAGAAGTCAGAGCATTTGAATCGTGATCCCTAGTTCATTCGTTCACGTCCTGGTCACATCATCTCAATGAAACATCAGAGTATAATATAAAGGCCTACCGATTCTTACCAAGTTTTAGTTTACGATTTAGCTGTATTTAACGTAACTTTCCCGTGCATTATTTACATCGTTTTTTAGCTTTACGGGCAGTGGAAGTTATTGCAATCGCTATTGTCTCTCCAGACGTCCATCACGTTTGCTGTTGGTCTTTTAACAAGTTTTTTTTTAATATTCATTTACAATGTCGTTAGGTTGTTTAAACGTTGTCTACAGGCCACCTTCAACGTTGTTGCTGACGTCCGCATTACCGTTAACAAGAACTAGCGGAGTCACGTGCCTCGCGATTCTACTCTCGTTGTAGCATCCGGGAACTGCAGAGAAAACCAGTGTGCGGCCAACTATAGACGGAAATGAATAAATTGACGTGTCATCCTGGTTTACTGTAACTTTAATCTTCACTTGTACGCTTTTGAAATTTACGAATGAATGAGATTTTGTTGGTATTATTGGTACCACTCAAAACCAAAACTGTTATAAGAGAAGCCACCAAGTTTGTAAACAGGATCGACCTTTGAAAGTAGTGATATCATTCAACCAGGGAAAAGCCGCAGGGGTTAATCGTATTAGCCAGCAAACTTGGCGTCTTCTTTAATTTCTTTGACTATTCTTAGACTGCAGCAATATGTTCGACTTAGAATTGCGACAACCCTTTAGCTCTGACATTGACATTTATTCAATTCGTCATCTTTGCAGATAACCACAATTACTCCTGGCTAAAAAAAAAAAAAAAAAGAACAGGGCAATGCGCCAAATTTGCTGGCTAATAGGATTAACCTCGTCAGCCATTCTCTGGTGGATTGATATCACTGCTTTCAAAGGTCGACTCTTTTTGGAAACTTGGCAGCTTCTGTTATACCAGTTTTGGTTTTGAGTGGATATCACAACTTTCTTACGTCTGTTAACGAACCAAAAGTCACCGTCTTATCTTCACCTCTTATTTTTTCTGGAGGAATTTTACGTCTATAAATTTTCACATTGATAATTAATCATATGTAGTCACTGACGTAATGTGAAATTCAACAATAAAAATAGCAGTAACAATAATAATTAATCTTATGCACTTGGACGATCTTCTACTTAACGGTGACACATTAGCATGTGTCAAGATTAACCCGCAAACTTGACGCATTATACCAAGCCATGCTTCTTTTAAAAGAAATTACTTTTTTTCCTACCGATTGGAAAATGTGCTCACGATTTGCATTTTGTTTCCAACTCTTCACGCAATGAAAGGCTCCCAGTCTCTTTCTGAGATTTGTTGTTATTGTGAGGTGTTATTTTTGTGAGCCATCTCTTTGCAAAGGAACTTATTTTTACAATTAACTACTTAAACGATACGCGTATAACACTTAAGCATATCTTTATAATAATATCGGAGGCCGGCTAAAAGGAAAGCCTAAAGGAAAACCACTTCTCCCCTCCTCCCACCCGCATTGAAAATGCACTCTCCCACTCTACCTGCAGCCAAAAAGGTGCCAGGCATGAGTGGTTGATCAATCTGACAAGTCGTCGGGAAAATGTTCCGGAAAATGTGACCGGCCTCGTGCATAGCACGGGCTTTCTCTAGTTATAATAGATTGTTGGATGACAATACAAACAATGGTTACAACTGTAATTTTACGTTTAAGCGCCACTTCAGGGCCACGTGCTTCTAGCTGCAACCCTTTAGAAAAGAAAACTTCCCCATACGACGCTTTACCTGCCTAGCGAAATTGGGCAGTGTTATGCAAAAAGGAACCAACCCACACAAACACCATTTTGAGAAAATAGAGTGTAAAGATTAGTTACGTTAATAAATTCCCCCTAGTACCTTTCCTTGTTTTAAAATTAGGATTGTTTGACGCTACTTAGCCCATCAAACAGCAGAAAAATATTTTTTTTAGAAATATGCAATATTCAGTCAACAATGGCCATAAATGTGGCTTGGTTCCTTTTTGCAAAATAAAGGATATCGGGAAATGCAACTTATCAACTTAGAACCAACCCTCATTTTTTATTCTTATTGAACTATACGGAGTGGGTACATGCAAACTATTGAAGCAACATGTTAAAAGCAACGTGTCATTTAAGCAGCTATTAAAACAAAAATATTAAGTTTCAAATTCCAGCTCAAAATTGGGGTTTCTAACAAATCCATTAATATCATCTACAATGTCGTTGTAGCAAACTAGACCTGTGTAAAAGTGTTTTGCTTCTCTGATGGTATGAGATACATCATTGGCTTCTAATCGTTCAGTTTGGAGACTGACATAGGATAACCATTAGGCCAAGAAGGGATTAAAGATGATGAAAAAAACTATACTTTCTTGCGATCGTCTCGGCCAGGATTATTAGTTGTTTGGTTCCAGGTGCATGTCATTGGATGTCAACTTTAAAAAAAAAGCACATTTCACATTTCTAATTTTCAAATTTACCATTGCCAATTAGCCGTTAGATTAGCCAAATTGCCACGGCTTAGGTTATAGTATGACCACTCTTCACATGCTTAAGTTGCTTAAATCCATTTTAATAAATAGACATAAATCGCTGGAAATAATACTAAGGAAAATTGGAA
>JAHWFP010106457.1:0-14394 GCA_023313725.1 Lithobius niger
GCTCTGTGATTGCGGATTCGCTCCTCGACTTTAACCTTGTCCTGTTGTATGGTTCAGAACCTACGTATGACAGGTGGTATGGCAATAGATATCAAGAATCCGTACTTGACCTCGTAATGTGCTCTGCCCAACTAGCTCCAAGCCTGGTGATGCGAGTCTCTGACGATAAGCGGGGGAGCGACCATGCTCCCATCCTGATTTCGGACTACAGGACGCCCCGCCCACTCTGCATCCCTTCCAACACCACGCCCAATGACCCTCCATGTGGTTCCCTTGGTCCAACGGATTATCAAGCGGTCTGTTCTGGGTTGTTTGCGTCTCGCCCCCGTAAGAAGAAGTCTGCGGCCACCACCAGTCTCAAGCCTCTGTGGTGGTCGCGAGAGTGTAGTCGTGCGGTGGCAGACCGTAGGAAGGCTTACCGTAGGTTCCAGCGCTTTAGGGTTCAAGAACGCTGGCTTCTGTACAGACAGAGTGTGCGTGTTGCTAAGGCCGTCCTTCGGTCCGCTAGGAGGAATGTTTGGAGGACCATTACTACTCGGCTCAGTCGCAGTACCCGAGCAGATGAGGCCTGGGCCCTAGTTTCATTGACGCCACCGAGGCGGACTCCAGTTTGGCTAACTCTTCCTGATGGTAGCGTCGTTGAAGGTGTCTCTATGGTAGAGGCAGTGAATGACCGCTTTGCCTCTGTATATGACGTACCTGAGCCCACTGTAGATTGGATTGTAGATACAGCTCAGGCTTTTGATGACCCGGTTTTCACGATGGTGGAATTAGAAGCTGCGCTGTCTAGGTGTAAGGATGGCTCCCCGGGAGTAGACCACATCACGTACAGGGACCTGCGGCTGGCGTCATTGGATGTCAAAAGAGACCTGTTGGCGTTCTTCAACTCAGTGTGGGGTGGTGGCACTGTCCCAAGCTCACGGCGCCAGGCGGTGTTGGTGCCCGTGCCAAAGGCGGGTCGCGATAAGTTTTTGATTACTACTTACCGACCAATTGCGTTGCTTTCGTGTGTGTACAAACTGTTTGAGCGTCTTCTGGCTTCGAGGCTTGTTTGGGACCTGGAGCACAGGCGGGTTCTCCACCACGCCCAATTCGGTTTTCGGCAGGGGCGGAGCGCGCAAGACGCAGTGCTGTTCTTGGAGACTGCTGTACGTGAGGCATGGTTGGGTGGTTCTGTTGTTTTAGCAATTTTCCTGGATATCCAGGCAGCCTACGATCGGGTATTCCTCCCTGCGGTGTGGTGTGCACTTGGTGAGTTAGGAGTCTCTGGTCAGATGATTGCTGTTCTGCGTGCAGTTTTGACGGACAGGTGTTTCTGTACCAGGATTGGCCGTGTTTACTCCACTCAGCATCGAACGTCTCGAGGCTTGCCCCAAGGTAGCTGCTTGAGTCCGGTACTCTTCGCTGTGCTGTTGAATAGTCTTCTTGTGCAAGTGGCGCCCCATGCGAACATTGCCGCCTTTGCCGACGATGTGGCGGTCTGGCTGGTGGGCCCAACGATGGCAGATATGGAAGCTGTGATGCAGACAGTAATTGTTGAGATTGAACGGTGGCTCCGGGACAGAGGGTTGGCTTTGGCTCCGGGAAAGTCCCAGGTGGTTGTTTACTCGAGGCAACCCATGCAGCCTGTGACCCTGTTAATTGCTGGAACGACTGTGGTCAGCTCTCCGGGGGCTCGCTATTTGGGCATATGGCTGGATGGGCGGCTGTCAGGGTCGGCAGAGGCCATGAGTGTACGGGATGCAGTGGTCTCTCGCTCGAGGGTCCTGCTGCGGTTGGCTGGTTCAGACTGGGGAGCAAGTCGGTCAGTGCTGCGGTCAGTGTACCTGTCTTATATCCAGTCGGTTGTAGACTACCATTTACCCTTCTTGGTCACTGCGGCGAGAAGCTGCATCCAGCGGATCCAAACGGCGGTTAATACTTGTCTGCGAATTATTACGGGGTGCTCTCGCTCTACTCCAGTAGTGGCGCTCCATGTAGAGTCAGGAGTTGTGCCCCTAGTTCACCGAGTCAAGGCTCTCCTATTGAGGTGCTACATTCGTAATGTTAGTCGTGGCCCGCCTGACCCCCTTCACCGGATTCTTACGGAGTACGCGACCCTACCTCAACATTGCCTCTCTCGTCTGGGGACGGCTGGTGAAGCTGCTCGTCTGTTCCTTATGGCAAATGGGTCTCAATTCAAGGTAGTTTCCGCTTGGCCAGTGCTAGGACCGTCCATCCTAGCAAGCTTACTGGGATGTTTCTGTGTGGAGTCGTGTGTGCCTAAGTCATCTTGGAGGGCTAGGATTTGCAGGTGCGGGATGGATGCTATGTCTGTCTACTGTGACGCGTCGTATAGTGGTGGTTTTGAGGGTGGTCTTGGGGTCTGGGTCCCGGCAGTCAAGATCAGGAACTTTTACAGAGCAACGGCAGTCCCAAGCGTTCTGGTCGCAGAATTGATGGCAATTGCAGTCTCCCTCCAAGTAGTCTGTGACATTGCGCCTCAGAAGGCGGTGGTTTACACAGACTCACAGTCAGCTGTGCACTCCCTCTGCAGACATTCGCGATCCCCGGGTATGTGCCCACCGGTGGTTGTAGAGGTTCTTGCCACTATCTATGCACTTCAAGCAGCCGGAGTAAGTGTTTCCATCTGCTGGACACCAGGCCACGCGAATGTGCCTGGCAATGAGGCAGCTGACGAGCTTTCCAGGTACTATCGCGTCTCCCCGTGTCAGTCTATACAGGCAGCAGTGAGTCCGAAAGATTTGGGGAGTTGGTGTACGTCAGTAGCCAGTGCAGCATGGGAGGAAGATTGGTTTAGCAGTGATCGAGGAAGGGGTCTCTTTGCCATCCACCCCTCCATCACCCGCCCAAGAGAGTTGGACCATATACCAAGGCGTGCGTCAGTGTTGCTTTCGCGTCTACGGGTTGACCATTCGCCATTGAACGCATCAGTTGCTGCATGGTCGCGTAGGGATGGAGCTTGCATCTGTGGTGGCAGCCAGGAGACAAGAGAACACTTTCTTCTGCACTGCCCGCGATACACGACAGTGCGAGCTGACTGCCTTCCACCGGGTGAGGGCATACTGGAGCTTCTGGGAGCGAGCCCGCACACTGGCAGGAGCAACAGAGGACGTTTGCGTGCAGTGGCTGCTTTCTGTGATGCGACGGGACGTTTCCGTGTGGGGCAGTTATGTTAGGGTCGCTGCTACACTGTAGGTTACCACTTGTATTACGTTTTGGTGTTGTAATGTGTATAGGATAGATGGCCTGCAAAAGGCTACCGTCCTTAAATAAACCTAAACCTAAACCTAAGCATATTTGGGACAGCGCTGGCAAAAGAGTGGCAACTACCGTTTTATGGGTAAAAATTACTGTAAGGTTGACCTCGGTCTCCCATGTTATAGCCGAAATTTCGATGCTTAATTTTTCCGCCATCTTTCAATATCTGAAATTTGGTATATGAGCTTTGTGGGACTTGGCCAACACGTGTACCAATTTTTTTTTATTAATTTCCGATTTAGCACATCGGAGATCTGGGCTTGAGCTGGAACCGTAGTTTTCAATTTTGTCTTGTTGGACTTAACATAAAACCACTAGTCGGCCAGGGCAATCCCCATGAGGCTGAAATGACGTCAGGCACTACAGTTTATCATATTTAGACTTCCACCCATTCATAGAAGTACAGGCCATGATGGTATCAGGGAGCGCGTTCCACTCGCGAACAATACGGTCGTCAGGTAGTTCTTCCTCACCAGCAACCTGGCGTGATCAATTTCTAACTTAAAACGATGGCTCTAGTGCCCGTAACACGCTGCTTGTCATAGAAGGTGTGGGAGATGTGAAGCACCACCAATTTGAATGTCTCGAGAAGGTCACCTCTGACTCTACGGCGGGACAAGGTAGAAAGACCAAGATTAAGGAGCCGTTCATCGTAAGCGAGATCTTTTAAGGAAGGTAACAGACTGTAGCACGGCGTTGGACTGCCTCGAGAGTATGAATGTCTTTCACGAAGTAGGGAGACCAGGCTTGGACGCAGTACTCCAAGTGGGGGCGAATGTGGGCGGTAATGGGGGTCTTCAAGGAATACTTTGTAAGGTACCTGAATCCTCGCTTGATTCTGCCCAGCATGCAATTTGCGCGCTTGGCCGCGGCAGCACACTGGTGTTCTTGTTGTTCTTGGCGTGACACGATTCTACTACGCTCAACATGCTAAACTGCATTGTACGCCAAAGCATCACGAATTAGAAAATAACACGAGCTCGTTTGATGCGTAAGGTATGGTTTAACTGAATTGACGTCAAAACAGCAAAGGGACACAAATAAACTTTCCTGTAAGGTTCCAGATCCTGCAGTGTTGCTGTGCTGTTTAGTCCACATGATACCTTACTGCTGTATCTAACCGTTACTCACGTAAATACAATTAAAGCCAGAGCCCAAATTAAAAAAAACTTTTCATGGCCAAACAAACGAAGAATAACCTAAGGCTGGCTACACACTCGATATGACTACTTTCTTGGCTAAATTTTTTTATTTTTGTTCAATCACATCGTCTACTTTCCGTTCATCGCCCTACTGGTGATACATATGTCACTTTTCAAGATTTTCAAGCACCTTTTTTCATGCATGGAATTTCATTATTACTTTCAAGGGTATTTCCTGGTTTTCAAGGTTTCGCACGAACCCAGAATTACCTGTCGAGCTGTGCTAAGCACGTAAGACGATTAGTTTTTAAACAATTGCCAGCGACATCGTTTAGCTAAGTAGAATTAACTGGTTGACCGTGTGCAAAGGTAAAAATGGTAAAAACAATTGAATACAGCAGTAAGGTTTCACGTGGACTAAACAGCACAGCAACACTGCAGTATCTGGAACCTCACAGGAAAGTTTATTTGTGTCCCTTTGCTATTTTGACTTCGGTTCAGTCAAAACCTAACCTCAAGCATCAAACGAGCACGTTTTTGTTTTTTTAATATCAATACAATTCAAGTTGCCTGCAATAAATGAATATGCAAATCTCATTCCACCTACTACGACATTAGTTGAGTTAAGTATTAGGTTGTACGTTCATTGCACTAAAGTTCAGACTGGTTTTAGATTTTTAGTCTTCAGCTACATAATTCTGGCTCGCATTTGGTATCCTCCTTTCAGACGAATGCAGCTGGTAGCAGTAACAAAAAACTACACCTGTGCACCCTACGCTGGTTTTTTACGTAATAAACGCTGGCATCTGAACTTACCCTTAAGAAGTCGGTTGAGGCCGAAGCCTTGCCAGTCAGCAATACTCACACTAACTGATCCCATGGCACTCGTAAGGGAAATTAATAAATAAATAAATGCAGCTGCAAACGTGTTTCCGTTGCCTTTTGGACCTAATTGTAAAACTGCCTGAGTGGGGAATGGAACCATCGATCTTTGAGACCAAGGGCCCACATGTCTGCCGCTCATCCATACTGAAACTTACCGAGCCCATTTGGCTTTCCGTCCAGGTTTTACTTTTAGTCCAGTCAAATTAGCTTTTTTGCGGAAAAAATTCCCATTCAGCTAAAAATTGGTACATACCCCCTATACGTCAAACTAACCAACGTACTAAAACTCCCCAACATTCAGAGTTGAGCTTTCGTCGCCATCTTGGAAAAATGGCAAAAGTCACTTCCAGTTTAAGGTTTTCGTCCATTATCACGTCTCCTGTTAAGTTTACGGCAATAATGGATAGGACCAAAGATGTAGAGCATAAAATTTCCGACAAAAAATCATATCTGGTGAAAATTTCAAAAAATGTATGGTTTTCGAGAAATTTGGTTTAATTGTACACAGCCCTACTCTGTTAGTGTTTTTCTCTCATTACGGTTTTAAATTGCACACAACGGCGTAAGGATCGAGTTTACGTCAATCTATGCCTAATAGGAATTGAAGAAGATAAATAAAAACGAATGCCGCAAATCGCATGCGTTTATACAAAATAGTTGGCAAGTTATCACGATTTCTGTTATTTGTTGCACATACCATTAAACTTTTATAACAATAGACTAAAAAGCCCTTGGAATTTATCTTTATGAACAATCATTTTGTATGTGCTGTTTCGAGAAATTAACAGTTATATAACTGGTTTATTGTTGTAATAGGTATGGTTATCACTCTTGAATTCCACTCTTATATTGTTATTATTGTTGTATAATGGGGTATTGTTGTGCCAATGTTTTCAGGACACATGCTAGTGTGTCGCCCGCCAAGGTAAAGCAATAACATCCAGATAAAATATATATATGAGCATGGCGACCACTAGACTGGTTGTGTCTTTTCAGGAAAGGTAGTTTGGCTGTTTTCAGCCATCTGAGGATAAATAACAATGCGACAGAAAAGGCTGAAACTTGTTGGATCGGGAGACTTTGATCGCATGACAACATAATAGTCACTATTAATGACACAGCTTACCGTTTTCCTGTTGAAAAAAGCGACGTGAATAACGTTGATATTTGCCTAATTGCTAACTACTTACTACGTACTACTTAACCACTAACGCATTTTTTTTGTATCACGAAAATAAATTCTTCCATGTGGTGACTAAAGCTGGTTCTTAGCTCATTTTAGATTACTTTGTAGATGTGCCCTTTTCATATGGACCTTTCTAATTGGACGAGTAGTTCAGGGGATAGGGGAGCTCCAAACGACAAAATTGATTGTTTTACATTGTTTTAAACATTGTTATTATGCAACCAACGCCGAACTGAACATTAAATAAATCCGTGCGTTTGCAAAGAGATACTGAAATACTAATGAAAATGCTACTCAAACCAAAAAGGTGACTGCTGTCCTCAAAACCTAACGAAGGACTAAAAGAAAAAAAAAAGAAAGAAGGAAAAAAAAAATGGACCAGAAAACTAGAATGGTGTTTCCGTCTCATAAGTGCTAAGACAAAAATGGATTTAATCAATTTGTACTTAAAATTTCTGATATCTACCCCAAAACAAAACTTGTTAAGGATTCCCGCCAAGCTTTTGGGCTGTGTGAAGTCGTGATGTCAAACGCCAAGCTCTTTCGCCAAGATTATCCCACCGACTAATACTTCAAACGTTAATTGAAATAATTGAAAATTGCGCAATAAGCAATTTTCATATATTTCAATCCTTCGAACTATCACTCGGTGGGATTAGCTTGGCGAAAGAGCTTGGTGCTTGATATCACGACTTCACACGGCCGAAAAGCTTGGCGGGAATGCTTAACAAGTTTTGTTGTGGGGTAGATAAGATGAATATATGCATTAAAATTTGTTTGGTTAGTAAATGTGGTAAGCTACACCTTTTTTTAGTTTGGCATATCTTAATTCAGTCTGGTCAATATTGGGTTTGACCCTGAAAAAACTGTAACAAAATCAATACCTTCGCAGTTAGTCTAAAAAACAAATATGTTTTATAAAATACATCCAAAATCTACGAAAATCTAGCCACGGAAACATTGCTTAAGTCAGGGGGAGGGGATGAAATGCTTCCTCGAAGACAGTTTTTGGCTGTAACTCCTTAATCGTCAACAAATTGAAAGGATAATGTTAAACAAAACTGTTCAGCACACAATTCTGGACTGGAAACGTGATAAATATCTTTTACGTAAACGCAACCATTGAACTCCAAGAACTTGTTAAGTGTATCACCCTTAATATTATGCAGTAGAGTGTTCATTTTTGGTTTCAAATTGCTCTTGCGAGCTCTCTGTTAGCCCAAAATGGACATACTTATGATATTCTGAAAAATAGGGATATCTTCTTTCCATCGACCTAATTAAAATTGTTGAGGTCAGATAGGGACCGTTTTACGTCTGTTTAAAGATGAAGTGTTAAGCGGCGTAGTGGTAAAAGCATATGGTGATGTTCGTTTCAAAGTGCTCTTACGAACTCTATTAACCCAAAATGTACATGCTGTGTATTTTTTGAATGGTCGGGATCTCTTCGTTTCATCAATCCTAACCAAAACGGTCAAACCTACACAAGGACCGTCCGACACCCGTTTAAATGTGAAGTAATAATGGCATAGCAGCGAAAGCATACGTGGTTTTCGATTTCAGAGGGCTACTGCGAGCGCTCTAACAACCAGAAGTGGACATCCTTAGAATTTTCTTAAAGATGGGGAGCTGTTCTTTCCATCATTCCTAACTAAAATTGTTTTGCTTAGATGGGGGCCGTTTTACGCTCGTTTAAAGGTGTAGTGTTAGTGACGTAGTGGCAAAAGCGTTTAGTTATTTTCTATTTCGAACTGCTCTTACGATCTCTCTAATAGCCAGAAGTGGACATGCTTATGTTTTTCTGAAAGGTGAGGATCTCTTCTTTCCATCAACTCTAACTAAAACTGTTTAACTTAGATAGGGACAGTCCTACGCCCGTTTAAAGATGAAGTGGTAGTGCCATAGCAGCGAAAATCACTTCATGCTTTCACCTTTAAACGGCCGTAGGATGGTCCTTATCTAAGCTGAACAATTTTAGTTAGTATTGATGGAAAGAAGAGGTCCCCACCTTCCTTTAAGAAATCTTAAGCATGTCCACTTCTGTTTTATAGAGAGATCGAAACAGCAGTTTAAAATGGAAAATAACTATACACTTTTGTCACTACGCCACTAAAACTTCACCTTTAAACGGGCATAAAACGGTACCTATCTAAGCTAAATAATTTTAGTTATGATTGGTGGAAAGAAGAGATCACTTCCTTTCTGAAAATCCTAAGACTTCTACTTCTGGTTGTTAGAGCGCGCACAGTAGCCCTCTGAAATCGAAAATCACCGTATGCATTTTCTGTTATGCTGTAATCACTTCAAATTTAAACGCGTGTCATACGGTCCCATTTAAGCTTGACCTTTTTGGCTAGGATTTATGGAAAGAAGAGATCTCGACCTTTCAAAAAATCCAAATCATGTTCATTTTGGGTTAATAGAGAGATCGTAAGAGCACTTTGAAATCGAAAAACATATCATACGCTTTTACCACAACGCTTTTACCACTTCACCTTTAAACTGGCGTAAACTTCACCTATCTAACCTAACAAATTTAATTAGGATTAATGGAAAGAAGAGATCCCTATCTTTCAGAATATTATAATCATGTCCATTTTGGGCTAACAGATAGCCGAAAGAGCACTTTGAAACCGAAAAGGAGCACTCTAGTGCACAATATTAAGGGTGATACATTTAACAAATTCTTGGGGTTCAATGGTTGTGTTTGTGTAAAAGATGTATATCACCTTTCCAGTCCAGAATTGCGTGCTGAACGGTTTTGTTTAACATTATCCTTTCGATTTGTTGACGGTTAAGAAGTTACAGCCGAAAACTGTCTTCGAGGAAGCATTTTACCTCCTCCCCCTGATTTAAGCAATGTTTCCGTGGTAGGATTATCGTAGAGTTTAGATGTATTTTATAAAACATATTTTTTAGACTTACTGCGAAAGTATTGCTTTTGTTACAGTATTTTCAGGGTCAAACCCAATATTGACCAGACTAAATGAAGATATGCCTAAAAAAGTAGCTTACCACATTTACTAACCAAATTTTCATAGTTTTAAAACATTGGTTCAACAATGCCCAATTATATAACAATAATAACAATATAAGAATGGAAATCAAGAGTGATAACCATACCTATTACAACAATAAATCTGTTATAAACAAAATTATTCTTTATAAAGACAAACCTCCAAAGACCTTTAGTTTATTGTTCTAAAAGTTTAAATGCATATGCAACAAATGACAGATATCGTGATAACTTGTCAACTATTTAAGATAAACGCATGTGGTTTGCGGTATTCGTTAGCTTTATTTATCTTCTTTATTTCCTTTTTCGGTGTATATTGACGTTAACCTGATCCTTACGCCACTGTGTGCAATTTAAAACCGTGATGAGAGAAAAACGCTAACATGAGAGCAAGGCTGTGTACAATTAAACCATTAATTTATCGTAAAAATATAGGTTTTTGGAAATTTTACTAAATGTGATTTTTGTCGAAAATTGTATGCTCTTCAACTTTGGTCCTATGCATTATTGCCGTTAAGTTAACGGGAGACGTGATAATGCACGAAAACACTAAACCGGACGTGACTTTTGGCCTTTTTCTAAGATAGCAGGAAAAGCTCAACTCGGAGAGTTCGGGAGTTGGTTAGTATGACGTATGGGGGTTACGTACCAATTTTCAGCTTAATAATGGGAATTTGTTCCCGCAAACGCCTTATTATAAGCTAATTTGACTGTATTTGTTTCACGCTTTGTTTGTTCCGTTCGTCACACATGGTGCGAAGAGGAGGCGACAAGCGTCCCATAAGTGGCCAATGGAATAGTGCTTGCTTATATGTGTATGAGTGTGTGTTAAATGCTGCTTACGGACATTTCCTTTTAAAAGTATGGCTGAACGGCAAGGCTTTGGACTTTGGGATCAAGGTCGAGGATTCAATTTTCTGCTCAGGCAGGCTTTCATTTAAGTCTAAAAAGCAACGGAAGTAGGTTTACATCTGTATTCATTTATCACTAACCGACATCCATTTGGCTAGGGACCTTCTATTATCGGCGCGCGATTAAGCCTCAACCTCCCCCTCCTTCTATTATCTACGGGTCGGTTCACTCAGTTGAACGCGTCTGAGCTATAGCACAGCTATTTCCCGTGGTAAAGTATACACGAGCGAGATTCAGTTGATGACGTATTTGCTCCCAAACCAATCCTCGAACCAGACGACGCTTGGTTTTTCGAAACCAACAAAAAGGTTTGTTTCAACTAACGAGTAGTTTTTAACGAAATTAATGAATAATTATGAAATATCTGATCTCTCAATCTTGACTGAACGTTAAAATACACAATATTAAAACATAACGACAAATTCTTACCAGATTACCCAAGACGAGAGTAGCTGACGTCGTTGCGTCGAAACCAAAACAGGCTTTCACGATGATCGCTTGTGACGGTGCTTGATTTTGATTTTCTTTATTGAGCCTAAGGCCCGTATTCTGAACGCTGACTAAAACTCGAACTTGACTTGAAATGACGTCACACCTATTTAGTGCCATTCACCACCAGAACTTCTTTTGGATACATTTGGAAGAAATCGGGTGGTGAATGGCACTAAATAGGTGTGATGTCATTTCAAGTCAAGTTTGAGTTTTAGTCAGCGTTCAGAATACGGGCCTATTAAGCCTGTATGCTATTCGCTCATGTTAAACTACTACTTACGCTATTACACAGATCCCACTACAATATCAGGATACCAGAGAAGTGACAGAATACAACTACCGCCACCAATGTACCGTGCAGGGGTGTGGGAAAATCGAGAGAAAACCGACGGTGCTCTCAGTCCGATAACAAACGTTGCGATTTTCAGTCATATTGTCGATTGAACTGGTAGGTTTAAAATGCATTTTAAAACAATTTAAGCAATTGGAGCGGCCGGTCCGGCTTACGTTTGATGATGAGTACTCGTTCGTTTGTTGATTTTGTGTCGATTCATCAGCCAATGAAATGCAAGAATCAGCAAAATGGCGCGAAAATGGGAGCAGAAACGTCACACGCGTTGGAAGCCTAGCTCTCAAAATCTCGCACGGTTTTTCGTGGTAAAGCACAATAGTAAGTGGGGCCACCCTATCAAGGCTACGTATAATCCAGGCTCCCTGCATTTGGCTTTCCATCCTGTAACACAGAATACAGAAAGAAAAAAAAAGGAACTGAGGAGGTGGGAGAGGTGTCATCAGGAGTAGTGAATTTCAAGAATAAGACATTATTTTAAAATCCCAATTAAGTTTCATATTTGTATGCTTTCGACACCGTTCATTTTGAAGATAACGGGAGTGTTAAAAGAGATATTTTACCACTACACAAAAACTTTCCTATGTTTCAAAAATTGTTAGTTTTGAAAATTGTTTTGTTTCCTTTGTTTGATAACTGGCGTTTAAAATACAATACTGAACTCCGATCCCTCCCCTGACCTTAAAAAACCCATGGAAACCTAGGCACGGGACTCATGTAAATCCGGCTATATCTACAGAAAGTCTAGTAGGATAGGAACTTCAATATAGCTACTCTAGTGATTGCTACTCACCTTAGTTGTTGCCATAGTAGTGATAGCTGAAATATTGACGCCATTGTTCATCCATAACTCGTCAAGGTCAAAACCATGTTCTTCAAAACGTAGGGACCACAAATTTTCATCGCCATATTTTGGGTCGTTTAATCTTCTTTTCATATCTGTTCTCATGCTGTCCATGAAATTGCTCAAGATGGAGCAAAACGTTATGGAAGGAAAAGACGATGCTGTCATTTCTAGTGATGACCACAGCGACAGATGTGGGTTCGCTCAGATACATGGACCCTCGATCATACAATTGGTAAATGCACAACCCGATGCAACCCACGAGGACAGCAAAGGACAACAGTCTCAGCCACCATGGTTGTCCACGTAAGAACAGATTCCGTGTGTTTGGTGCTGCTTGAGACCCTTCTGCGTGAACTTGTTCCATATTCAGCGAGGAAAATCTCTTCTTCGGAACGGCGTGTGATGGAGAAAATGAGAGAGAAGGGCTTTCACCTGAATGGAGAAGAAGGCGTAGATTCATGTGTGGGAAAATTACTTACAACACCAGACCGAGGGCAAAGGGTGGGGGGGGGAGGGGGGGGGGCATTTACTGCTTCCATGGTCCGAGTTCACAATTAGCACTCCTAGGAATCTTGTTTTGGGGGAGGAGAAGACAAAGGAAATTGGAATTAAAAATGGGGTCCGAGGAATTGGGCTTAAGGAGATGAAGGGTGTGCTGTAAGTCCCTCGCGGCTCTACAAAACGGCACACTTTCAGGAATCTGCTCTGAAACGCTTAAAAAGCCATTTTTCAGAATTTTTTAACTTAAATTTTTACAAAAATTTAAGCTTTAACTTTGGATATTTCCTTTACGAGGGGAAGGGAGACTTCCCAGCACTTAGGTTCCGAGAAATTCAGCTAAGGGGTGTGTTATTAGTCACTAGTACCCCTATAAAAGTAAATATCAGACATTGTTCCATCTACAAATTAAGCTAACATTTGAAATGAAGCTATTGCTTTCCAATAAAATTCCAATTTCGTCAAAACTTTCAGGCTGTTATTTAGATCTGTCTGCTTCTAATCCCTCCAAGTCAACAGCAAATATATATATATATATATATATCATATAATGTAATGCAGTATTAATATCGGTGCATAGCTTACTGTACTCCACTATTTCTTACAGCATTTCTAATTTCCTAATAATGACTAAACCAACGGATAAACCCCTCAAAAGCAAGCAGCAAAAAGAGAAAAAATCAGATCCGAAACCTAGAAGAGGAGAGCCCTATGTTCACCATCCAGTGACGATATTTGAACCAAAAAGGCTGCCACTAATTTTTCTCTTCCCATTTGTAGTTATTTAAATCTAACTCACCTGTGGATGGGTGTTAGTTAAGGTTTAGTGACTACGGTTGGACACAGCCATTGGGTGGCAGCAATTTTGACTCGGATATCTCTCACTATTTTGAATGCAGAACTGGTTTCTTTACCTTCTTTGGGCCCCTTCATAATATGTAGCCAGCGAGTGGCGCTTCCGGGTGGATTTTCTGCGTGACCGGTCCGACCATGGCACGCCATCAAATATCGCATCTCTTGGTTGACTTGGATGTCGCGCATTTGGTGGACTTGGTTATTTTGTAACCTTGGTTCTCATACGCATACAAAACATACGTCGGTGCGTGCAGGCAACTTTTAATTTTCAATTTTTATCCTCTCAAATCTGATTCAGTGCACCATTTTTTTTTTACTGGAGGGGAAGGGAGAGGTAAATATTTTTTTTCCCATTCCTACGGAGCTTCTTAGGAAAATGCGATTATGTTTTATGAAAAGGCATATTTTGGTATCTGGTTTTAGCAGGCATGACACGGTCAAATTTCCAAGGTTTTAATGTGTGGACTTTTTACCCAACTGTCAAATAAAATAGTGTAGGCCGCAATAAAAAAATATGCGTTCAGAATCACAGAATCAGTGGTTTTTTTTTTGTTTTTTTTTTGTATTTTCGTATTTATTGTGTTGCAAGTGATGGGGTTTTTCGTTCGATAAAATCAGATAAAGTAACATTTGAACTACGATTGAAATTAAGAATTTTAACACTTGGAAATGTGCAATATTAGCCAAGTTTTCAAATGTTTATTTCAAAGTTCATATGTAAAAATTTATCAGTTTTCGAAAATGCAGATTATGTAAAGCACCTTGCTAGCTCTCTTGCTCGTTTACATTAAAAATTCCTTCTTAAAGCTAGAGTGTACTCATATCAGAAATAAATGCAGAGGAAAGAAAAAAAAATCTATTCTTTTGTTTCAGCTAGGTTTAGATTTTTTTTTAGTTTTTAAATTTTGCCGGATGTAGTGTAGTGTCGTTACATGTGGCCTACACATTAGC
>JAHWFP010106465.1:0-13269 GCA_023313725.1 Lithobius niger
ATTAAAACTTCAGGAATGGCAGAGAGCTTGTTGTCAAATTTAATGGGATTGGTTTTAGAGTGTTCATAAAAATGTTGGGGTGTTAAGTTAACTAAATTAGTGTGTCTTACAGTGTTCGTTAATGTGTCCATATATAATAAACTGTGCACTAGTCGACCATTAGTTTTGTTATTTCACACATATCAGTTGTTGTTCTTGAACGGAATGTCAGTTTGTACCACCTGTAGCCTCTTTAACTTGTCGCTAATGACCTAGCTGTCGACGCGCTATTAAACCTCAATCTTTAACTTGTTAGTGTTACTTTGTGTATTCTTATGTAATCGAAAGTTTCGTAGATTCTGCAACATACATTATTGACCAACTCCGCAGTACTTTAAGTGTATTATGTTTACTCCAGTGACTAACAAAGTCTATTCACATCAGATAAACAGAATGAACTTATAAACTACTTTCCCATGACACGTGAGCATGCACTGAATGGATGGGATTCCCATTTCAACTACAACATGGCAGCAGCACCCGTAAGGTTGTTCACTCATGCCTTATGAAGTTACATGTTCCTAACACTTTTCTGAAATATATTACAGAATGTTTTTACATGTATTAACAGTGCCGCTTTCCCAACTATAACTAGTTCCAAAGTTGGAAGTTTGGTAAAGGTTTTCATGTATTCTTAACCTTTCGTGGGGAGTAGTTGACACCCACAAAGAATTGGGCACTACCAGCTGAATTACAGTTTACAAGCCTATAGTGATAGGCCTACCTGATCTGTAGATATCCAATTGGATGACGTGTGTGCAGGCATTTTGTTTGTACGATGTGCAAGTGGACAGGATGATTTTCTTGTAAGGTTATGCATCAACATGTTGAACAATGGTTCGCTACGCAGTGTAAGAGCGAGTAATACTTTGCCCCATACGTTGGGAAATTACGCTGGACATGTTAAGATGCGAGCTGTGCGAGCTGTACCATGCCAGGTTCGCTTTTGATGTTAAACCGATGCATTGAGGTGTGGCATTGAGGTTTTAAAAAGTTTTCAGTGAAAGTGTTATATCTTTTTCCTCGTACGTCTGATTTCAACATCTTGCCAAACAATTGTAACTTGTGTTTGTTTTTTTTATTTTAAGATGCTTTCGAAAGTATTGACCTTTGTAGTTTTCTGGGTTTTTTTTTTATTGTAAGCCTTAAGCGTCATTGTAAGTATTATTATTATTATTTTTTGTAGACTTCGGAATCATCTTGGGATGTCGCCTGTACGTCAAAGAGGTCACCAACAAAAACCTTATGGAGAAGGACCAAGGTGTCGTCGAAGGTGACGTCATCACTAAGGTAAGCATAACTTTTTTTTCTGAACATGATCTACGAATCATCTTTATATTGAAGTAATGTACCTGTGATAGAAACCTGAGAAATTGATTGGGCCTTCGCTCAAGCACTGTCGTTTGGTTTGTTGTTAATGATTGTCAGCAGCTTCATCAGAGCTGTTCGTAGCATCCAAGGAAAGTTCATGACGGGCTGTTATGACTGTGATTTTTTCACAAACTTATCTCTGCAATTAGTTAAATCAACGAGTTAAGGAATCAAGCAAACACTTTTATAGCATTAAGGGGCCAAGAAAACACTATCATAGCATTAAGGAACCAAGCAAACACTGTTATAGCATTAAGGAGCCAAGAAAACACTATCATAGCATTAAGGAACCAAAGAAACACTATTATAGCATTCGGGAATAGCAGTAAAGGCCAGTGTGCCACCATTAAGACGAAAAAAAATCTCATGTGTTATCCTGTGCCACGGATTCTAATCCTAATTATGCGTCATCTGCTATGACCGCTGAGCTACATAACATTATATAGAGCCCTGTTTATAAGACTTATTTGTGATGATTTGTGGTGAACTGAGTAGTATCGTAGTAGCTTAGTGGTGAAAGCAATCTTTATGTAATCGGAAGACATGTGTGTTATGCTAGGTTACGTGATTTTTTTTCCTCTATGACTGCATACGAGCCTTCGGTACACTTCCCGGATGCTACGACGGGCGTTTGTTTGGTTGTCTTCTCAATACGTCATTGTTTCTCTTCTGTAACCTAGTGGAAGTTCTGCGTATGAAACTTACTAGGCATGAAGAGCTTCAAAGTAAAGTCATGAGCAATCAATAGTATTTTTTTTTTGTATTTTGTAAAGTTCTAAATTTCATAAGAGAAATGCCTTATTTTGGAAATCTTAAGCACCCATCCTCAAAAAACTGACTGCATGATACGTCATTATTGAGATTTAATCAGTGACTGTTTTTATACCCGCCTTTTCCGTCCATTCGTACGCATCGATCGTTCTTCCTACAGTCTATGCACTAAACGATGACGTGTAAGACGAACGCTTTAAAAGTCATCATAACACAATAGAGCGCTCATTACTTCAAACATTTTGGCAGTTTCTAGCTGCCTCTATATTCACATTACTGTCACTTTCCCACTCGCGATCCATAAACACAAGTTAGCGTCACCTAAACCCACAGTCCTCTAAGTAGCAAACCAGAAGTGATGCTTCTACAATAAGGTGGTAAGTACCATCCTCAAAAAAAATTCCAAAAATATCAAAAAATAAATTTAATGTTTATTTCATATTCACATCAGGTTGTAAACAACTTTTACTGTGTCACAATTAGTATGCAAATTATGCGTATGAATTGCCATAATTAGCATAAATCGGCATTTCGGTCAAAGATGTGTAGAATATTTTCTAGTTTACATATTGTAAAGTTTTTCATATCATTGGACAGGTATGCTTTAAAGCTATAATTTAACTAAAATTTGAAGGGAAAAATCGATTTTCGCTGCAACCCCATTTCCAAAATATATTTCTATTGCCGACGAAAGTCTTAATTAGATGTAAGTGTAGCATCCTTATTCTCGAATGCAGTTTCCCACTTGAGATGAATTTGACTAACTCCAGTCAGCTCTCTAACCTGAAATGTGCATACACGCTTCCCTCCTACAGAAGAGCCAGTAGGCCGAAATCAGCCATCTTTTGTTATCGTCCGTACACAACCACAGCCACTTACAGCATAGCCCGTTTCATCTTTGCCTCCCACAATGCTCCGCAAAACGACGAATCAAATAACGACGCGGCAAGTTTGCCAAGTGGCGTCATCTGTTGACAGAATTTAGAACCCTGGTCGGTTAGTTGGAAATTTCGCTGCCTGGTGTAGAGATGGCAGCACCTAGCAAACGTCCACTGGTTGATTTTACTTGCCTAATTTGTCTTGATATGATCCGGTCTTTACTGTATAGGTGGCTGTGGCACAACTGATCTTTTCCCACCTTTCAACGAAAGAGATTTTAAGATTTTCATCAATTAACGAAAGGCATGGTAAACGGTACACTCTCGTTTCGCCTACTCCCCTTTCGCCGAAATCGTTTCGCCGACTCCCGGTTCGCCGAATTTACGAAACGATATGATCCCTTTTCGCCGACTCTCAAGTTACTTTAGTGACGTCAACGCACAAACAATTCTACGATTCGTTAAGCAATGACATTATATCAGAAAGGAGCACGACATTACGATTTGAAAATTTGAATGGCGCTTAATTTAGGTATGCCCATCATTTGTTTTTTTGTTTTTTTAAAGGACACATTCGCTAAGTTTTTTAACAGAACGTTTCAAGGTTAAATAGATGTTTGTTGTTCTTTGTTGGTTAAATAAATGAAATTCGTAAATGAAGCAAGCAACCTGCATTAAAGACTGGCCTTGTGAGGATACACAATACACTAGTCTGAGAAAGAAAGAAAAGACAACTGCCCCGACTGGGACTCGAACCCAGGACTCCCCGTTCACTAGCCGGGTCCTTAAAGCAGACTGATTGCTTCATTTATTGATTTATTCGCCTTTTGATTTCTTTCTTTATTGAAATTCGTAGTAAGTAATAGAAGTCAACGAATGATACAATGAAGTTTACCATTGCGAACTGCCAAAAATGTTTTTGTCCCCCTGTCGGGGAATTATTGCATCCTCTACCTCCTCCCCCCCCTCCCCCCTTCCCGGTCTGGGATTGGCTGGCGGCACTTGTTGTCGACACGAGCAGGAGACACTACAGGACCCTTCTTCGGGATTTTGTTCATTCGGTCAGTTTCTGGTATCATTATCGACCCACACATCAAATACACGACAATTTTTGAATAAGCTACATCGTCGCAGGAAGAGAAAAAAGAAGAAACGGGGCATGTTAAAATCGTTGCACATCGTGCAATATGGCAATACATTTTTTCTTTCATTGCTAGCTTCTTGTCAAAATAAGGTTCATCTTAAATTATTGTTACTCCACTCTTTAAGTAACTTGTGGCAAATAATTTTTTCCTAAAGTGGTCAAGTAAGGCTATGTTTTTAGCTACCTGCGAATGAACGTTTTATTTCTTGCGGTCGGCGAAACGGGAGTATATCTTTACTGAAATTCGGCGAAACTGGAGTCGGCGAAACGTGGGTGAACCATGGTGAACGCAAAAGGTGCCCCGAAGCCCCCTTCCCGGAAGTGGCCGTCTCCGCCTTCGGCTGCTTCTTCGACTCCTTCTAATGCTGTGGGTCATTGATGAGATTTCCCGCCAAATGTGTCCAAATGACGTCATTAACTGAACAATTCCCAAAGTACACTGCACCTTCCGTTGCACCTCCGTTTCCTCTTCGTTCGAGAGGACCAAGATTTCAGACAAAACGTGGAAAACATGGAAATGTCCGGGGAAAATGGAGCGAAAATCTCGGAGAAAACAACTATCTTTTTTTTTTTAATTGGGGAAAAGGCAATCATTATGGAAGTTGTCCGATTTGTATATACAGTTAATCATTCAAAGCTAAGGGCAGTAAGAAAAAGTGCCCCAAAATGCTTTGTGTTCGATTACCAAGAGGCTACAGCGATAGTTATTCTAATCTCTCCATTCAAAGAACTTTGTCTATAGTTGCTTAATGACGTTCGTTCAAATTGTAACAAAGCGTTTATTTCCTTGACTAAATTATTCGTAAAGTGCCTGGCAATTTCTTAGAGATGCATTTTGAAAACCTGGAAGTATCAAGGAAATTAAGAAAGTAAAAAGTTCAAAATAAAGAGTCGGAGCAGACATTGGGGTTCTATCCGCGTAAAAAGATGCAGCAACTTTAATCTTCGACCAGGTTAGGTTTCTGGTGTTTTACAAAATGGTCACCCGCGTGAAGGTTTAGCGTTCAGAAGGTCTTCCGTTTTAGCGTAAAGGGAGAGATGATAAAACCATCTTCAGGTGAATAATTTGTATATTTTGTAAAAGTTCAGAAACCAGACCTTGTCAAAAATTAAACGCAGTAAATAGAGTGTAGGATTTGCCTCTCGCGAATCTCACTCAGACGAGAACAGGAAGTTAGCTTCGTCGTATTGGCGTTACCGGCGTCGACCAAGCGCCTGAAGGGCTGCAGATTGCGATGGTTTGGAATGCATTGTTCCTCCTGGTCTATTTGTCCTGCACCTTTTTTGGCAGGACGATTTTTGCAAGTTTCTTTTTTGGTTTGGCGTGGTCCTTATTCCCCGCCGGCACGGGGGGGGGGAAGAAGGGTAGTGGTTTTTGAGAGATCAAGGGGAGGGGGAGTCATAAAAAAAACACTGAGCAAACTTGAGGAAAAAGTCATTTTGAACCTAAAAAATGACACTTTCAGCAGTCAAAATTTTGTAAAAACGCCTGAGGTTGTGGACCACCCCATTGTGTGAGTTCTTCGGTTTTGAAGCTGTCGTAACTTTTAGTAAAAGGGCACGCTGAGGCTTTATTTTTTTTCGGACTTTTTTCTTTTTTTTTTGTTAGTTACTAACTTTTTACCATTTTTGGACCTTTTCTTCAACTTCCTGGCTTTCTTTTTGCCCTTTTTAGGGCGCTAGGCCCTTCCACCTCGCTGCGACCAGCATTTTTCTGTGCAGATAAGCAAAACAGGGCATGGTTTTCTTCAAAAAGGGCATATTTTCCAAAAAGGGCAGGGGCAGCGCCCCCCTGCCTCCCCCCATTTGCTTGCCACTGTGTAGTTTTATTAATAAACTTTCTAGAAAAGCTTTGCCTCCTGGTTCCTTGGTTTCTTCTGTCTTTTAGAGTTGGACTGGGTCACATGTTTCGTGACCTATACTGACCTTTTCTCATCCAACTCTTGTCTCACACAATTTTGTTTATAGCCCACGAACAAACCGTGGTAAAAAAAAAAAAACCTGCTGTAATTTAAAGACTTACGTAACAAACTTTAAAAAATTAAAAATAATACGCAAACTTCATGAATACTGAACGAGCGATGACATCAGGCCGTTTTAGCTAAAGGGACAGAATTCACACTGTAACTTTCACGAACACAATAAATTGGGACTCACAGCCAGTGGGTTGCTTTATAAAAGAATCTCGTGAGTATAACCATAAATTAGAAAGTTAATGGTACATGCATCCCTGTTGGCTTTCCTGCATGACTCAGTTTTGCGACATTAGTTCAAACGTATGTAAATGTTGCCAGGCCATTTTCTTGTTTTTTCTTCTTTCGTGCGACATGATTTTCCGATATTAAAAGTGCCTATTCACCTAATGACAGGCTGCAGCATGTATATCACGCGCCATGGCTGTTTGCTGTGACGTGCATATCACGTGACTGGGCTAGTCCAATCAGATGGCCAAACAGCCGTTGTTCTCGTTCGTCATTGGCTAACTCATGGTGACGCCACGGCAAACAGCCATTGTGCATGGTTTAGCGCCGTCTACCATTATTTATTTCTATGTAGCACAACGAAGGAATGTGCAAAGAAATGTCTGCCTACACAAAAAAGTCTCGTGTCTCCTTAATTATTGAGTGTAAAGTTGAGTGTAAAGGGAGCAAGCGGTCAAGGTTAGCGACATCACTGTCATTCGATGGTGCCCATCTAGCGGTTCGAAATCTGCGTCTCGAAACTGTTGATGTGTAGAAAAAAGCGCCCGTGATTACGTTAGGCTTAACTTCACCGCTTGCTTCCTGGTGCACGTGGGCGCATCAATTTGCACTCAATAATTAAGGAGGCACGTGGCTTGGTTGTTGTGTAAAAAAAAAAACCATTTATTTTTATGTTCCTTCGCCTGTTGAAAGTAAGGGCTAGGCAAAATTAGATAACAGCAAATGGCTATAGATGCTGCATCTTGTCATGTGGTGGCAATTCCCCTTTAACTCTAACCTGTGTATATGTTGGAAACGTTAGTCTCAACTGGTCCCACGACATATCGAAAGGATTTATGTCCCTTTAACTAGATACCGCATCTTAACCACCTCCAAGGTTATGCTTGTCCTGGTGGTAGCTGCGGCAACTAACGCCTCTGCTAATGCTTTGCGTGCTATGTAGCACTGAAACAAAGCAATATGAGAAGTATTAGTAGCCGCAACTACTGTTAAGGTCGCACGTAGGCTCGGAAGAGGTTAAGATGCGTTATCTAGGTACTTTCACTCCGCAGCGGAAATGAGAATGGGACGGGGAAGCTAAATAGTCTCGAGTGGTTTTGACTGACGCTAACTAGTAACGAGGCGCTCGATCAGCGTTGCGACTCTCTTGCTTGATGTACGCTTGGACGCCTGCAATAATCTGGCCTGTCGAATTATTAACGCCTCTGTGTTTCCTTTGACGGCCACCAGGCGGAAGCCTTATCGTCATTGCAGGCGTAAAAGAGGCGGCAAAAGCTCCCTTTAGTTTTGATTTTGTTATGCTAATTTTGTCGTACGTTTGAGAGTGAGGGGGGCTTGATTTGGTTTGGGCTTTGGCTTCACTTCACTGCCACTCCCGATTGCGACGCTGGTGCTGCTAAAAACTTTTCTCGATGTGTGTAAAGCAGCGAATAACGATGTGTTTTAAATTCAAAAGGTGAACATTCGCGGTTTTATGCTGTAGTTGTAATGTCCTGAAATGAGAGAAAAGTTTTATGCACCATTCTGGAAATGTCATAAAATACATGGCCAAATGCGCTCATAAATCGCACATTTTCTTGTATTTCGACATGCAACTTTTGGATGTCTTTTTCAGAGGATGAAATACAGTGTAATTACAAAGAAACGGAGTTTGTAGCGTTTATTAAAGGCACATAAATTCTGCCGGTATGTCGTGCGTCCCGTTGAGAATAGCGTTTGCATCATTTACATAGGTTAGAGTTAATGTCGCAAAATCATCTCCCACGAAAGAAAAAAAAAACAAAAAAAATGACTGTGTTGGCAACATTTACATGTGTTTGAACTAATGTCGCAAAACTGAGTCATGCAGGAAAGCTAACAGGGATGCATGTACCTTTAAACGAAAACTATTCAACTTAATGTTTAATGTGTGCTCCTTTAAGCCGCCCGTGCACTGAGCGACTTGGCCGCGCGGTCGCTGCAGCCCATGAGAATGCTTACCGTTTATGTAAAACCACGCACTAATGATTTTCATTGGCTGCAGCAACCTGGCCGCCCGGCTAAGTCGCTCAGTGCGCGGGCGCCCTTAGTTATACGGCATACATCCATGCGATAATCAAATTCCTTCCAAACACAGTTTAGCATATCGTCGCCAATTACGGCAATTACTGCTGTTTATCCGTTGCTTAAGATCTTGTAGGTTGATTATAAGGGGAGGAATGAACATCTTTTCTTCTACGTCTCCCCGTAAATAAAAGTCACATGGTGTTAGATCAGGGCTTTGTGGTGGCCAAGTCATGAGTTCCTTATTTTTTCAAGCACACAAAATGCCTCCTCTGTAGAATTTGTGACCATCTTGCAGGACTGGTGACGTGACGGACGTTCACGTGACGCGCATTCGAAAACTACTACCGCTCTGAGAAAGTTGAGGAGTGTTGGAACGGGACGGTGAAAACCGTTTATCGATAAGTTGTATAGTTTTCCTTTAATAAACGCTTTGAACTGTCTATTTCTTTTGTAATCACCCCATTTGACATAAACTCCACCCCACATTATACCAGATGGGTCGTTTGGATCCTGGTGAAAAATTAGGATTTTTTGGGAGTCTGGAAATACGAAGATAGGAATTTTCATCCCCGAATTTTTTGTCCCCGTACTGTTTGTCCTAAAACCAGTATGCCACCAGAATGAACCGTATATCGACTGCAGTAGTATGATAAACATCATAAAGCCTTTCCAATCAGAATAATATTCATGCCGGAACACACGAAGAATGAAACTCCAGGTGTGCGGTTGCAGTCAGATTTGTCAGCTGTTGACTGGAGTGAAAAAAAAAACGGGAAAAAAATGCTCCTTCCGACAGTCCGGGGACGAAGAGTGGTGGGACGAAAAGTCCCAACACCGGGAAATACAAACATAACAGCCCATACCATATTAAGGTAGTATAACTTTAAAAATCGGTTTCCGGATGAGAAGATACATTTTATGAGTGTGTCCGGTGTATGCGGTGCACCGTAGTTGTCTTTCACTAAAACACTTCATTAACGAAGCGAAAATGCGAAACTAATGGAACGAAACTCTCCCATTTCAGCAAAATATTAAACCCGAAAACCCGGGTTTTTGCCTCTGCTAAACCCTGGATTTTAGGGGGTTTAAAACGTCCGGGCTGAAAACCCTACTCACAATATATACGATACGAAATAGGCATTTGAAACATGCGCACAGCCAGCCAGTCGGACGGATACTTTAGCGTTTTAATTGTACAGATTTCAGCTATCGACTAACTTGAGTTCAGCCTAATTTTAACTGCTTTTTTAACACGATTTTAATGAGTTTATAGACACCACGCTTAGACGGTTCACATTCAACCAAACCGCAGGGTGACACCAAGTATAATTTATGCGGCTTCTACTTAAATAAAAAAGAGTGTACGGCGGTAACGTGCGCGCCAGGGTTAAACGAGTTTGTTTAGGTTGACGGATGAGTGGGCGTGAGCCGAAACGGGGAGGAGCGCAAGCTACCTGTTTTGTCATCGTATTACGGGTGTTTTCAGCAGGTGATTGATTGCGTAATCCCAGCGTTCGCAGCGACGACGTTTTATGTAATTGCTTTTCTCTCAGCAGGTATAGTTCAGCGCCCGGGGGGGGGGGGGGGGGGAAAAAAATACACCCAGACCAACTTTTTAATTTCGCCGCGTCATCACAACAAACGGCGTGGAGTAAATGAAAATGGGAAGGGGGGGGGATATGGCGATGGTGGGTTCCGTCAGCCCTGAAGTTTTTCGTGTTTGTGTTTAAGTGCACTCAGCGTAACTTGACGTAGACGATTGCTTCACCGAATATATTGTAATTTTATTCTCAAGTATATTCCGATACATTCTCTTACCTTTTTCTAGTTATTTTCGGGTTGATTTACCATTCCACTCTCCTTCATTCCCCAAAAAATGAGCAGTGTTGCCATTTGAGACTGATGCAGTGACGGGTTTTAACCCCCCCCCCCCCCCCCAAAAAAAAAAACGAACGGAATTTATCATCTACGGCATTTATTCAAATAGTTATTTTTTAAAAAAACGAAAGAACCATACTTTTCACAAATTCTAAATACGGTATTTATATAATTTTGGCGACACGTTAATTTAGCCGAAGTAGGAATTTCAGTATTTTCCTGTATCAGAATTACATTAATTATATTCTAGTGTTTTTCAATCGATTTTTTTTTCAAGTATTTTCCAGTATCGACATTTGTCGGATATATATTCCAGTTTACGTTGCGTGGTGCTACTGTTTTGCTACTACCTTGTAAAAACAGGCGTTAAGCTTGGAAAAAACAGCCGTTAACTGTGTAAAATCAGCCGTTAAGCTTGGAAAAACAGCTATTAGTGTGTAAAAACTGCCTTTAAATTTGTAAAAAACAGTCATTAAGTGTGTAGAAACAGTTGTTAAGTGTTAAGTGTCACTTATTGTTAAGTGAAATAATAGCCATTAGTTGTGCAAGAAATAAACACGGCAACGTTTCTGTTACCTGATCGGAATAAATATCCAGCTAGTAAAATTACATTTACAGCTTACGACAAGCTTGGAAAGTTTCACATATCACTTCGAAACAATAAGATAAAATTCACGGTCGTGACGTAATCTCTTCTTTTCACTGGCTCAGGGGCGGACTGGCTATGGCACAGGCCAGGTTGCAATTCATGGTACGGGCAATTTTTTGTCTGTCAGGCCGCGGAGTGACAGGCATTTAGCAGGCAGCAGGCCAGGCCACCAGATGCCACATGCCAGTCCGCCCCTGCTGTAGCTAGCTTGCATTACTCTAGCCTAGCCGTTGCACTCGATATCGTTTGAGCTGCCGTGACCTAACTTGAATTTTTGCATCCGTGAGGCCTAAAAAAAATAGTCTTGTGTCCTTTAACATCGCGAAAAAAAAATAGGGTCGGTAGGTGGGAATATTTTTTTTTCACTTTTTTTAACACTGAATTTGTGCATAAACCCACAGCAGTTTATATCAACTTAAAAGTTGGCTAAAAAATATAAATTGTTAGTTTTTTTCTTTTTTTTTTTTTGTAGCGTATCTGAAAGCCTTTGCCGATGGTCCCGCATTTATTTTCCCTTTGCGTTCTAATACGGACGAATGATTTAATACGAATATGGGCGAATATGAACGAAAAAAATATTTAGGTTCGCTGAAATGTTAAAAAAAAGTTAGGCACGGTCGAGTTACAGGAACCAAAGGTATTTTGTTTTTAGGCCTTATATGTATTAAAATTTTCTATAATGCTCTTTGAAAAACTTGCGTCGTGATTGCAACGTTAGGATGAAAACAACGACAGAAAGCGCTGACGTATACGTAGCAAGTCAGTAACGCACTAACCGCGGCCCTGCACGGATGGATGGGTACGTAACCTATTATAGGGTGTGGTTTCGACGTTTGGGATTTGCGTGTTACTGACTCACTGATGGCGCAGTCGTTGTATTCCATGTTACCTTTTTGCTTTCCTGCATGGCATTGAGGCTTACGTCGAAGTCTTTGCATATCTTTGGGCATTGATCATCCAGCTTATATCAGTGGTGATAAACTTCAGCTATTTTGATTTTTATTGGCCACACAAAACCGAAGAGCAGTGTCAATTTCCAGTCATCAAATTTGGTCCTTGTAAACTCGGAGATGAATTTAATAATTATAGTAAACAATGTGTTACAAGAGCAGCGGGTCTGGCAAAGATCACGGGGTCCGCCGATTGCTAGCCTAAAAACTTAGGGACAGCATGTAAGACGCATGTAAACACAAGGATGCACTAACACTGCATTAGTAATTCGATGTGTGGTATGGCAGAATAAAAAAGAATCTGTAATTGATGTATGCAGTTCAAACGTCTTATGTATATTCTGTAGAACATAATACCTTTTGAGCTTCCGCACTGCAACTCACCCACCTACATACTTGAATTTCGTCGGATCAGAATTGAACAAATGTGTCTGGTTTTTGAGGAGATGTCGCTGAATAGATTTGCCTTCACCCGTTTTTTGGGCATAACCACATTGAACGAATGGAAATGGTAACGTCAAACAGGCTGGTAAGTGAAATTACCACACACAAAAAATAGGAAATATAGGAATTTTGTTTAATTAATTTCTTTGAGCCTTAAGTCAACCGAACCAATTTAATGCTCGTGTGGCTGAACCGGCTCAATTTTTAACATACCAGACTTTTTAGAGAAGAAGAAATTTCTGGAACCAGTGCGAGCCAACTCGGGGGTTTGAACCGGGAAACCTCCGATCATAGTAGAGACTGAAAGTTTGTCCAGAATTGGCCAGAGTAGTTCCCATATCCGCTGAAAGATCATGGTAGCTCTCACGCTACCCTGGACGGCAGTCCTGGCGGGAACTTTGCCAAGGTCCCCTTTCGACCTGATCCGCAAACCACCAACAACCAAGCTGAGCGCTCTCACCGATGACCACAAAATATAAGATGAATATAGGAACAAAATTGATTATTTTAATATTTAGCCTATAAGATCAAAGAATAAAAAGGCTGCAGTTACACTTTACACTCTAAATTTTTTCACTGGCGGCTTGTTTTGTTGATTAGCGAGTTCCCCAATAAGTTTCCGCTATATCTCTTCTGTAGCTTGCTGCACTTTTCTTATTTTTTGCCGTTTTTTCTGGGCACTCTCCATTTCTTGCTGTGCAGCAGTTTGCAACGAAAATGCTAATCATGTCCTTTTTTAGCTAATGCCATAGATTAGAAAGTTAACTAGATAGACCGTCTTACTTCTTCCCGTCCTACGTGGAGCTCTGGCGGTAGTTGCGGCTACTAATACATCTGCTAATGCTTTTGCCTTCGAAGCAGCAGAAGGCAAAGCATTAGCAAAGGTATTAGTAGCCGC
>JAHWFP010106466.1:0-20678 GCA_023313725.1 Lithobius niger
ATCTATAACCTCACTAACATGCACATCCATGTCTGAGCCAAAAATCATCCGGTCTAGGATGCGCCCTGTAACAATGAGCAAGAGGCCGAGCAGGTTCATTCTTCTCACGGTGGCAAAGAAAAAGCGCGAGCACTCGACAATGTGAACGGTTGGACCCTGTAACAATCAGTTACAAACGAAATGCTGGCTTTTAGAGCCGACTCGAAGACTTTAAAAAATGGTTGAGTAACAATTACTGCATGCACGATCGTTGTTGGTTATATCGCACTTGGTATCAGAACGGAAAAACAGGCAATTCAGAACAGAACAGTGGGGTCCTCCATTCAAAAAAGACATTTACTTCCCTACGAAAACAAAACTCAAAGGGAGGGCAGTAGGGATGGGGGGGAGATTCAGACCACATAATGGGGGAATCCGAAGGGGGGGGGGAAGGGGAGGAGAAGGAGGGGAAAGGGGTTACCAGGGAGTAGGCACATGGGGGAAATCCGACCATGCAGTGGGAGAATGTGGGGAGAGGGGGCCAGAGGATGGCGGGGCCAAGAGGGGCCATCGGTCCCAGTTTCATTTCGTGCTGCGCAGTAAAGTATTTCGTTAAGGTATGCGGCAACCGGCTAGACCGGCATATTACGCCGGGGGCACAGCTCGTAATATATTATTATTATTATTATCTTCCGTGTGTGTTTCCGCTGTTGGCTTATTCCTGCATCAGCGGAAAAAATAGCAAAAAATAAGTAAAAACCAACAAGCGAAATGTAAGACGTATACAGAAATAATCGAATCGAATTAACACTAGTTACAGATTAGCTTAAAATAATTTACGAGGTCAACAAGCTATAAAATGTGTTGACAGCTTCGGGATTTTACGATGTGGGCGATAATCTGCTAAAATCAATGATTGTTTGTTCAGAGGCCAAAATAACGATCCCAAATCGGCGAATTAAATGGTGCGGTTTGCGAACTAGACCAGCCAGCAAGTCTTGAGCGCCAGTGAGATGGGTGTCACGTGACACGTCTTTTCGCGCCTTGGATGGAAATGACGATCCGGATTACAACCGTTAAACCCTCGCACGACATAAAATCCAACACGGATTATACGGCCTCCATATGGAATCGCAACCCGCCGGGAGAGTTGATTATAATGCAGAAGCCAGCGAGATGAGTATACATGTACACAGCAGCCTAAATCCTCTTTCTTCTCGTAATACCGTGGCCGAGAGTAGAGCACAAGACGCTTCCATAAAACATAGCCTCGTACCTTAAATTCAATTGTGCTAGCTACCTAGAGTATGAGAATCAACGTAGGATCGAACAAACTTGGAGTTCAAATTTAGTTAGCAACACTTAAAACCGAGACCTGTACACAAGTCTGTTCAATATACACCTAATAAAGTGATCATCTTAACTGGATTGGTTTAGATTGGTTTAGATTAATTCTGTTACATTACCGTTAGTTTGATGAAGTTTTCATTGTTGGGATTGAAAAAGGTAGGACTGGTTTTAAAAGTTGCTAAATAGTAACACCTCAACTCGATACGTATCGCATAATGAAGGCCTCACGTCAAATTGGTTTACACAAGACGCGCATGCGCTTTTCTCGTATACATAACTCGACAAAGAAATATGTTTTCCATGGAAAGTGTACATAGTTCGAATGTGGTTGAATTTTTTAACATACAACAATGAAACATAAGGTGATGGCTTCGATTTCCAATTCGGCCATACAGGACAATTTTCAAGAGGCGCCAGGGCTCCCCCTTACCCTTTAAAATAACCATTTTTAGCCAGACGTAGACTGCAGTGTTGCAGGATGTGGGCGCCCTTGCTATTAACCAGGAACTGATCCATTGGTCGGTGGGTCAAATGGGTCACATTTTTATCGTGGGTCAAGAGGGTCATGGATCAAGACCGTTCACCCACCGACCCACGGTAATGAGTACTCTTACTAGTACTCTTTAAAAATAGTTTCCCCAAAAGGCTAAAAACCTAAAATAAAAGGCACACTGGATGCCGTGGTGGGGAGGTAAGACAGAAATGCTTCTTTATACGATTTATTGTTTTTTTAGGTTTAAATTAATGAACTGTAGAGTAGATTTTTTTGCAGCATATTATTGTAACACTACAGTATGTTATGTTTATTTAGTAATTTTTTTTTAATTGGACTGTTTGAAATAACATTCATGCATTTCCATACTGTATTATTTTTTGTAGCATGGGAAGGATCACACATAGTGGGTCACATTTTGTTTTTGTAGGGTGGGTCAAGTTGGTCGTGGGTCAGGGCTCGAGTGGGTCAGGTAGGTCATGGGTCGGAAAAAGTGACCCACTTTCATCTCTGCAGTATTCAGTCCTTTACTTTTTGTTACGCTTAGTTATTTTTTTCGAGAGAACGAGGGGATACTTTAGTCCGTGAATAACACTCCGGCAAACGGACTAAACATAAAACGTTGCTTCCAGGTACTTAGAAGAAATAAATACATAGCTATGTGGTCCAAGTTTTTTAGTAACGTGTGAAGCTTCTCAACAGTGTACCATCGTCTAACGGGCTGGATCCCAATGAGTTTGGAATGGAGTGTCAATGCTTTAAAAATGTTTCATATTCCTTGAAAGATCATCTGAGAGAAGAGCTGTGAGTTTCGTATTTCGGCCCAGCCCAGTCGATTCAACATGGCCAGAATCGCAGTTTGCAGAGCAACCCGTGCGTTTCTTTTCCTTGCAGTGCTAAAGCAATTCAGTAAAAGTAAATGGGCGTTTCTTTTAGCTGCAATCTCCAGGGCTGCTAGTAGCGGACGCGCCTCTTTGCCTCATTTCATGCAGTACTAAATGCACCCATGCGGTAACGAAAGAGGTGCTAGTTCTGCTGCAGACCCAAGATGGCCACTTCACACCAATAAAAAATTTGATCACTTACAGTAAGTGTAGCGTATGTGGAATGTGCTAAGTATCCCACCATACCTACTCATCACTACGTTACTCGTAGAGAGTGTGGATTGTTCTAACCCCTGTTCGTAGGCGGCGTGTCAGTTGCCACCAAATTAGTTTTCACGTGATGCGAATTAATAAAAGGGGCCAGTGCCTGTGACGTGCGCTGCACAACTTCCCCACACGGCTTCCCACTGACGGGCTCCCACCCCCCTCAACCGTCCAAGAAGACATACACATGGCAAATTCGAGTTGTCGAGTAAATTGAATGTAGGGATTGCGGTGATAGCTAGAACTGCAGGAAGTGAAAGGATTTTTTTATAATTTCCTTGCAATCGTTCGAAATAAAGAAACCGATTAGGTCTCAATACAGTATACTAAAACTTGTTTTGTTACGTGCATAATGCTGTGTGGCAATGTTATTGAAGGTGATTATAAATGCCATGAGTTTGGTTTTACTGTGTTAAGCCGTCCTTTATATGAGCTGCCAATTAAATTCTATACATATATATAATATATAAACTGTTTTTTTGCACTATTTCGATCCCCGTTCTTTTACTGTTTTACAGTTTCCTCCATATTTTCCAAGTTCTTTCGTTTTTTTTCCTCCAATTTCTTCCAGCGGAAATGGGAAGAAAAGCCACCTGTGATTACAGATTTGCTGTTGTGGTACAAAATCACTGTGTGCTACGTATTTTTAAGTTGGGTGACACAGATCGAGCCGGGCATGCCAGTTAATTTTTGAAGTCTTGCAGGTCAGTTGGTGAAGGAGGTCGGCCGAGTTGCCCAGTCCTGAAATAAAGTGGTGAGCTGTTACCATATAGACTCGGCACAGACCCTCTGCTTAGGAAAAGATCAGTGGCGCACCCAGAGGGGACCAAAAGGGGCACTTGCCCCTCCCGAGATTAACAGTTAAACTCAGCAATTGCAAGCACTTGGATTTTGTTTCCTACTAACAGCTGAAGGCCCCTTTTTTCTTTTTTCGCGCTTCATGAAGGATAACGTTGGTTTATATTACAATGCTCTCAACAGCCCAAATTAATTTTCCGAGCTAGCGTTTCCTCTCGTCCACCCCCCCCCCCCCCCCCACCTTCCCACCTCCCAACAATATGTCAAAAATTATTTGCATTAAAGCTGAACAAAGAAGTACGGAATTTGCTGACACTAAAAAAATTCCCAAATTAAGCTTCCTAAAAGCATGTAAAATTACTGACATTGTTAAAAATACGTTAGCTTTTGGACCCTTTTTTTTTGGCCCATCCAAGCAAAATTCCTGGATGCGCCACTGGAAAAGGTTAATCCCGATACTAAGTGTATCCGCCATCCATCCAATCATAGTCCTTATACTAATCCAGCACGGTTGCTGACAGGATTTTATCTACAGATATTATACAAACAGAACTATTTTGCTACAAACAGAATTTGGCGCAGAAGATACAAAATGGGAAGATACAAGAGGGGAGCAATAATTTTAAAATGTGAAAGCAGATCCATAGAAGATATAGATAAAAGCAAGCTGTATTTTGCCGGCCCCTGCCTGGAGAGATCTTGAAAAAGTCCGTGTATAAAATAATTGATAATGACTGATCCATTTTTAATTAAGTAGAATCAGTAATTGAAATGACCTGTAAAGATCCTATTAGACACTAACTAATAGGTGTTACTAGGTGCTAGCTAATCAATTAACTTCGGCATGGTTACGCAATGGTGCTATAGTTCGGGAAATGTGGTTGAACGTTCATAGGTATAGCGCAAGCAGGCTATAACAATGATCACCCAAGAAATATTGCCAGGCAATCATTCACTTTTGGGAATTCCAGGACTTCCTATATAGAGGACAGGGGCAACTTTTAGCAAAAGGGCACGCTGAGGTATTTTTTTTTTCCTGGGGACCTTTTTTCTTCCCTTTTCTTTATCTTGTCATGCTCTTTTTTACTTTCCTTCTTTTTGCCCTTTTTAACTATCTAGGCCCTTTCACTGGCTTGAGCGCCAGCAGTTATCGGTTCAGAAAATCAAAATAGGACATACAACTGGGCCCCCCCCCCCCCCCGTCCACGCCACTGCATTTCATAGTTTCTTATTTCAGCCATGACATAAACTGCCGAGGTTCTAGAATGCGCGAAATGTGCGGGTGTAGTGCAGGCCCTCTGCCTGCTATAAAAGAGGCTGCACCCCCCCCCCCCTCCCCTCCCACATTTCACAGTCTACAATCAAACGTTTGGCAACATTCGGGAACGTAATTATTATGAAATATATTCTATTTTAATTTATCCACGGCTGTTTGTAGTATACCAACAGTCCAACTCTAGACTTCAAGCCGGCAGCATTGAACTGTAGGCATTGTAATATACAATCAATCTAGTCTGTGTTACACTGCAACTCCCATACGTAGGAGCCCTTCCTGCATTGAATATTTTTTCGACACCCACCACTTACGTGGGTTTTCGCCTTGTTTTTCTACGACGAACCTGGGATTAAACACTGATTAAATATTACAACGCCTATAGTCCAATGCTGCCATCTTGAAGTCTAAAGGTGGACTGCTGGTATACAATAAACTTCCACGAATGAAATAAAATAGAATAGCTTTCATAATAATTATGATCCATGATGTTAGCAAACATTTTATCTCTTAGTGTATGAAATCCAGACCTAAGATGGCATGTGGGGGGTGGTCGCTTTTATAGCTGCAGAGGACCTGCACTACACCCACTCACGTGCCTGCTAGGAAGCCCCGGAAGTTTACGCATGGCTAAAATTAGAAACTAAGTAATGGTATTGCACCAATTCCGGGAATTCGCAAAAGTCTCCCCGTTGTTGCATGATCGCGCATCACCGAGCAATATGTCCTTGGACGATCATTGTTAGAGGTCTAATGACCGTTCGGCCGCTTTCCCCAAATACACACCCTTTGTGTCCCCACGTCGACTTTCTTTGATCAAGCTAGCACCTAACACGTATTAGTTAGTGGCTATATGGATGGTTACACATTCTGGAACAGAAGTGATTTTCATGGCTTCTTCATCATAGTTGTATCTACCGAAAATGAATTCCCTCCCCCCCTCCCTCCCCAAAAAAATAGAGTGCCCCAATATGTGGGCATCCTTGAACGTAAAAGACCAAATGCAAGCCGCCCAACGTCACTTTCTTGTAGGCTTGCCGTTCTTCCAGCCGAAGCCAAAGTGCCAGAAGGCGAGGGTGGCAATTATTTTGCTAGGTAATTCCAGTCGGAAATCTCTAGGAACGGATATTTTACATGCCACAGTTGACATGGGCACGAGTCATTACATGACATTCTCTTCCCGAAAACATCAGCAATGGCTTTGTCAGGGACCCGACACCTCTGACGTATAAGATAGTCGTGTTATCTTTAATAGTCGTCCCCCATCCGTGTCACCATCCAAGGAAATGTGCTTCAAAGCAACGCCGAATACCATGTAGTAGACTTCAGCTTTAAAACCTAAGATTTCTTGAGTGGCTTCTTGGGGCATGTTAAGTGCCAAAGCAGTAGCAGCTGCAATCCCCACTGACTTAACATCCGCAATAATTACGGCGGAAGTAGCAACATCTTTAAGTTCATCAGTGGTTTTTCTCCCACCGGATTTCAACAGGGAACGTTTCCACTAATTCTAAACCTTGGCCACACAAGCAGTGCGACGTGGGAGCCAATTAAAACCTAGGGGACTTAAAATCGACCCATAATGGTTGCCATCAGCAGGTTTAACGCATCGAAGAAGGCCAATCAGGGACAATTTTGCCTGAGGCGCCTAACTGTACAGTTTAGTGTTGCCGGCCGAGAAAATCGACTGAGAAATTAAATTGGGAACGTCCCACAACGCCCTCAAATGCGCGCGCAACAGCAAGGATTAGGGGTGTCCCAAAACCGACGAGTTTACACGGCATGATAAAGAGGATAAGCAACGGAGTGAGAACAGACAGAATAAAATATGGTGTTTATCCCATTTCACTTGCATAGTTCGTTCCTCCTTATACTTCAGCAAGAACTTTGTGTCGTATTTTACAGTTTCACTATCCGAAAAGCTATTGGGTAACATTTGATCCATCATAACATTTGATCGTCGCATTAAACCACTACAAGCAGACATGCAACCATAAAAAAAAAAGGATTTCGTTAACGACAAACATTAGCATCTCGATACCATGTCGCATGAATAAATAGGCCTATAGCTGTCGAACTCAATTTTCCGTTAGCTGCTGCTAACGAAGTTAAAACGGCAGGAAAAGATTAGGTCTAAACTCTGATAATTATGTCTAAAATCCAAAACTTAGGCTTAAAACACATTTTTAACCGGCAATTGTGATGGGTACTACTTTCGATTATATGTATGATAAAGGTCGCTATTGCAGTGCTTGAGGTGTGCGCCTCAACATTTTCGATGGAGGTGACCGGAAGTGGACGACAAGTGAGCCCATCGTCTACGGAACGGTACCAGGTATAACTATTTCACCATTAGAATTAAATATTAAAATTAAAAAAAAAACCGGAAGAGTGAAACGGAAGTGGCTCGAAAATGCAGAAGTGTGCAGAAGACCGATTGCAACTAGGTAATCGCTGAAGCCGCTTGTGTTTTCGTTTTTGTTGTGTGAAGGACTCCATTGTTCTCGGCAATGGTTATTTACACGGAATTCGTAGGCTATCTCTTGTCGGGTGCTGTGCATCGTTAGGCTTTACATGCAGCTTGTTTTCGCATAGCCATTAGTCTTACTTGTTGTTGCATTGTTCTTCACGTGGATGCGTTGTGTTCCGGGCATTGTTGGTCGTTGATTCTTCTGCACGGGAGAATGGTTCAATGGTTTTCTCTGTGTCTTATTTTCTCTGTAATTATATGTAGTTAGTCGCAGAATGCGTGGTCCAGGACCAATTTTCTGCGTGATTGATTGATTGATTGATTGATAAACCAATCAATCAATCAATCCAGCACGGGAGTGGTGCTTTAGGCTAGGTCCTACGTGGCTTCCTCTTCTAGTGTAGTACTGGGTAGGCAGTTAGTTTTGTTTCCTTGTCTTCGGGTTCTGTTGGTTGTAGTAGTCGTCATTAGAGATTGTTAATTAATTTGTTTTACAGAGTGCATAGCTTCAGGCTAATACTCTCAATAAACAATAAATTCTTCCAGCTAAATTGTCGCTCTGAATGAATGTATGAATGAAGCAGTTCAAGACACACGCTAGTGTGTCGCCCGCAAAGATAAAGCGATAACATCCAGATAAAATATATATGAGCATGGCGACCACGAAACACGTTGTGTCTTTACAGCAAAGGCAGTGAGGCTGTTTTCAGCCATCTGTGCGTAAATAACAATGCGACAGAAAAGGCTGAAACTTGTTAGATCGGGAGACTTTGGTCGCCTGACAACATAAAAGTCACTGTTAGTGACACAGCTTACCGTTTTCTTGTTGAAAAAAACGACATGAATAACGTTGATATTTGCCTAATTACTACTACTAACTACTACTGGTGACGCTTTTTTGTATCACGAAAATTAATTCTTCCATGCGGTGAATAAAGCTGGTTCTTAGCTCATTTTACAGGCATTGTTCTGTAGATGTGCCCGGACCTTCCTAATTGGTTAAGTGGTTCAGGGGTTAGGGAGCTCCAAACGACCAAATTAATTGTTTTACATTGTTTTAAACATTGTTATTATTATTAGTCTGTAAGTAGTTTTTAGTTTATTTGTAAGTTTGTGAGCGAATGGCTTGGAGGCCTTATCGGCTCAACAAAATATCAATCAATTATGCAACAATGCTAAATTGAACATTAAATAAATCCGTGCGTTTGCAAGGAGATACTTCAGTAATAATCATCTACCCCAAAATAAAACTTGTTAAGAATTCCCACCAAACTTTTCGGTCGTGTGAAGTCGTGATACCAAACGCTTTCGCCAAGCTAATCCCGCCGAGTTCGAAGGTTAAATGAAATATCTGAAAATTGCTTACTGCCAAATTTTCAATTATTTCATTTAACGTTTGAAGTCTTAGTCGGTGGGATTAGCTTGGCGTATGATATCACGACTTCACACGGCCGAAAAGCTTGGCGGGAATCCTTAACAAGTTTTGTTTTGGGGTAGATATCAGATCTTTTTGGTCCAAATTGATGAAAACCATCTGAAATTTTTTTAGTAATTATGACGTGGAAACACCAATCTAGTTTTCTGGTCCATTTCCTTTTTTTTTTTTGCGTTTGCAATATCTCCTTACAAATGCACGGATTTATTTAATGTTCAGTTTGGCATTGTTGCATAATAACAATGTTTAAAACAATGTAAAACAATCAATTTAGAGGTTTGGAGCTCCCTAACCCCTGAGCCACTTGACCAATTAGAAAGGCCCATATGAAAAGGGCACATCTCCGTAGCAATACCTATAAACAGTAGTACGTAGTACGTAATTAGGCAAATATCAACGTTAGTCACGTCGTTTTTTCAACAAGAAATCGGTAAGCTGCATCATTAATAGTGACTTTTATGTTGTCAGGCGACCAAAGTCTGCCGATTAAACAAGTTTCAGCCTTTTCTGTAGCATTTTTATTTATCCTTACATGCCAGTCAAACTGCTTTAGCTGTAAAGACACAACGTATCTAGTGGTCGCCATGCTCATATATATTTTATCTGGATAGGTGTTATCGTTTATCATCTTGGCGAGCGACACACTAGTGTGTCTTGATAATCCTAATTATTGGAAAAAGATTACTGCTGGCCTCAAACTCTAACGAAAGCCAACAACAACAAAATGGACCAGAAACCAGATTGGTGTTTACATCTCATAATTGCAAAGAAAAAAACGGATTTCATCACTTTGGATCAAAAATGTCTGATATCTACCCCAAAAGGATTCCCTCCAAGCTTTTCGGCCGTGTGAAGTTGTGATATCAAACGCCAAGCTCTTTTGCCAGCCTAATCCTACCGACTAATACTTCCAACGTTAAACGAAATAATTGAAAATTGGCAGTAAGCAATTTTCATATATTTCATTTAACCTTCGAACTATTACTCGGTGGGATTAGCTTGGCGCAAGAGCTTGGCATTTTTTTTTCTTAGTAATTATTACGTGGAAACACCAATCTAGTTTCACGACTTCACACGGCCGAAAAGCTTGGCGGGAATCCTTAACAAGTTTTGTTTTTGAGGTAGATTAAGGACTACGATGGGTACATTATAGCCACTGACATCCAGCCTTAATTAAAGTTTTCAAAATCTTATTCAACGAATCAGTAGTACAAGGTAAGACAATCAATAAGGTAATACCTTTAATATTTTAGAATAATGAACTAACTGTACACTATATTAAAGAAAATCATGAAAAAAAACAAAGAAGCCAAAGGCTGTCGTCATGTTGTCATTCGTTCGGAATAACTTGTTTCTAAGACCAGGCAAGAACTTGGTGAAACATCACTGAATCAACTCAACATCGTCAATACCCTTAACGAAACGCAGTGACCAGACTGAGCTTGCATATTCCAGACTTGGCCTCGCGTAAACTACAAACGCCCAAATTTAAGTTATAGAATCGCCAGAAGTGAAACAGCGTCTAATCCTGGCCATTCATTGCCTAGCAGTTTATACAACACGGTTATAATAGGAAATGGTTTTAAAATCCCTGTTAACCCATAAACACCAAGGCCTTGACCTCAACTACGTGATCCAATACTTTACTGAGTAACTGGTAGTTAATAATATTTTGCTATTTTTGGATCCTACGTGAAAAACCTTACATTTAGAGCTCGAAATTGGTAACTGACATTTTTCGGACCAGATTTCAAGGGTGGGTAAAGATGATGCGACAAATGGTCCTCTCTATGTTTAAGGACTTCTGTAGAATTTAACATGCTCAGCGAAGTTATAGATTTTAACCAAAGTTCGAGCTTGAGATCATTAATATAAATCAGAAATAACAAAGGTCCCACGACGGACCCCTGAGTACACCATTAGTATAGTTACGCAAATTTCACGAGAAATAGCTGGTTCCACACAGACTTGTTTCCATTTTCGTCGTCGTCGTATGGATAGCCCAGTTTGGGTTCGTGCTCCCTCAAAGCAAAAACATAACAAAACAAAGCAGAACGACTTGCACGCTAGTAGGTTATGATGTTAGTTCTTGCCATCATCTTCGCGGTTAAAACAGGAGTTACAATTTTTGCGTAACAAGGTTTGTTAGGATATAGAAACGTTATGCTGACATTTGCAAAGTGTTGGTAACGAATCGAATATTTCGATTATTTCTAACTTTTTTTGCTTTTTTTTACTATTTAAAAAAAATCAAATATTACTCCCAAAAAGTCAAATTCACGCGTAATTATATACTTCTTCCTTCTTACGCTTTTGACATTTCTAACGCTTTAAGACAAGTATGAAATCCAGGACAAAATAGATCGTTATAGTCACGAAGGCAATGACAAAATAAAGTGCGGTTTTATGTGTCCGTTTACAGAAAATAAGTGCAGCAAAACCAATGTCATAAAAATTGTTTTACGTCATAGGAGCATTTATCGAAGTTAGCCAAGTACGAAGCCGGGAGCTGCCAAAAATCACATTACAGATAAGTTTTATGACCCGAGTTTCACGGTTGTTTATTGCTCTTTTTATGGCTGTTGATGAAGACCAAACAACAACGTCCACCCCAGGTTTGATAGTTTCATTTCACTGCAAGTGACATATCACAAACGACCCAATCTGAACAAATCAAGTTAATATGCCGTCATTCAACTTTTCGATGAATATGTGTTTCGAGTTAGGTCTTCTTTCAGATTAACCTGAGGTCGTTTGTGAAGTTGTAAACTTAAGAACGTCTCGTTGAGTTTATAAAAAAAAATGTAAATTGTAACAAAAGCTTGTAGAGTTCTCCTAGGGATTAGTTTTGGATTATTAACCCTTTCCTGCCCTGTACCCAATGTAAAGACTGCTGCTACTGAACTGCAAAAAAACTTACTAGCAGTGCACAACACGAGCTTTGCTGTGTGTCGTGTTGCGTGTAGTGATTTAGTTTTTACTAAAATGTAACCCATTCTCGGGGTCAAGACGAGCAAGCACATCACAATGGTCAGCGTCCCCCACTAGAAATCAAGTGAATGCCGGTTCGAGTCCCGTGAACCATGGGATTCTAAAACAATACCTCCAGTTGGCATGTGGAGTAAAGGTTAAAAGTAATTAGCAGCCTATATTCTCTGAGGTAACACGTCAAAATGCCACCTGTCAAAATGCCGCCACGACAAAATGCCACCATGAGAAGGTGCCACGAGAAATTACCATCTACGTCCTGCAAAAAATGCCACCCGTCGAAATGCCACCTTTTTTGTATAAATCCGCTTCCAAAAATAAATTTGTCCAACTCTCCTATTAAAGAATTAGGAGAGAATTCCTATTAGGAATTTGCGCATAGCGGTTGCTGATGTTATACGCTATGTATTGCCGCAAAGAACGAGACATGTATGCAGTAGAAATGAACATCATGCCAGAAAATTACAGGTAAATTGCTTTTATTCTTATTATTATTATTGATGTTCTTAGTTGAGGTAGCAGGGTTAAATGGATGTGTCGCTAGCACTGTGTTACTGCGCACAAAATATAGCAACAAACATGCCCGAAAAGATGGAATTGTCTGTAAAACATTTTATATTAAGCCTTAGTAGCTGCTAAATTGTAACCATGATTACTTTTATATTATGGCATAATAGCCTAAAAAATAAAGATGACAACGGGTGTCAAGGAGGGGCTGGCATTTTGAAGGTGACATTTTGACATGGCTTCACACTCTGCAGACACCGTGCATCGATAGCAGAACTGGAGCTGACCCATGGATCGGTGGGCCAGTGGGTCAAATGTGCCACATTTTTATCGTGGGTCAAATGGGTTATGGGTCAAGACCGTTCACCCACCGACCCACGGTAATCTTACGGTAATCAGCAGTCTTACTAGGACTCTTGAAATTTTTTCTTACTCTTTCAAAATTAGTTTCCTCCAGAAGGCTAAAAACCAAATTCCATGCTGTGTTATTTGTATACTGCATTATTTTTTTTATAGACTGGGCTGGGTCACGGACGGTGGGTCATAAAAAAACTTGACTTTATCGGGTGGGTCACGTGGTTCATGGGTCAGGGCTCAATTGGGTCGGGTGGGTCAGGGTCGGAAAAAGTGACCCACTTCCATCTCTGATCACTGTGTTCCAGCTCAGCCTGCACACAAATTGTGTATACTTTTTGACTGCCAGAGTGTACAAAATGTGTACTGACAGTATACAATTGGTGTGGAAGCTGAGTTGGTAAACTGTCAAGGGTGATCAGTACACAGCGTCTTCAAATTGTACGACGAATTACAACGCCCAAATTGCCGAATTGTATGGTACAAACTTCGTCCACCTTATGAGACCAGGATATTTTTATTTTATTTTACTATGTTGGCCGAAATGGAATATGTGACTATTTTTGCGACCTATGACCAAGTGCCCAACTGAATTCCAATACCCCTGACCCACTGACTCGTACTAACAAACTAACAATGCGGTGACCTGGTGATCTGGCATAATGAGTGATCTGGTGACCTGGTTGAATAATGACCCACATTGACTCACTGATACAGAGAGACCCAGTTGACCTATTCTTCAATCATATTCATTTTAAATTCAGAAATAATATGTTAATGGTTTATATTTATATAAAAAAAAGTCAACTGTTTACTATTCAATGTATTCCAGTAGGTAAATCCAAAACATAACGATCAAATATTGAAACAATGCTTGTTAACCCTTTTTACCAAAGCCATAGCATAAGGATGTGCGTTGTAAATTATTAAAAAAAAAATTTAGTATTCTAATCATCAAACTTGCGGCTAATTTAAAATTTTAAATGCTAGAATGTAGAAAAGGTGACATGGCATGTTTGTAATGGATTTTATTTTTGTATAGAGCAGCGGCAAGTGACGTCATATTGGCAACGAGATAGCAACTGGAGGTCTTAGCTACAAGGTGCACTAGATTAAAATGTAAGGGAAAAAACGGCACTTTTAGTCAAGACAGTGCTTTGAGAGTGGTTTTCTTAGGCTTAAAAAAACGTTGTTTTCTCCAACAACAAAAATCGCGCGTTATAGGCTTAAGAAATCCAGTCTAATAGCATTGGCTTCATTAAGACGACCTTCTTGTTCCCCTCCAGTGCCCCTTGCAGCTAACCCTGTTACTGGCTCCACCATAGAGTTATATACAATAACACTACGTTATGTCACTGCTCTATAGTGGGAGTAATCTAATGTCACAGTTTTGTTTGTTTATGTGTCCGCAGTGGGAATCTCGATAATCTTTATTCTATTGAAGTCCGTAGTGGGAATCTCGGAGGCTTGGGCGGTGGGCGACTGCTAACGGTGGTGTTTATTTCAACAATAATTTCAACAATAAGTAGTGACGTCACTGTGTTTTCATGGAAACGGGAAATCACAACAATACTCAATAAATCCGGCCGTATACGGGGAGCTGCCCTAGAGTAATTATTAAGACAGTAATATTAACGATACATTCACAATTTTTAAACAAATCGTTGACGAACAATTGACGAATGACGTGCACCTAACCAAAGCCATCAATATGGACGCATGCGACCAGTGGAGAGAAGAGAAGTATTCAAAACAACTCTCACGTAATTTAATTACAAATGGAAGAAGACAGCAAAAGGAAAGTAAAGAAACTCACTAAAGGACAACAGGCAAAAAAGCAAGAAAATCAAAACAAGTGAGTAACAAAAGAAACCATCAGGTTGCAAGTGAATAAAACAAACAAACAGAGAAATTAACTATTGTAATGTAAAATAAATGGAAGGCTGAGGATACGAACCCCCCAAGGGAAAGGCCCACCGATACAAGAAGGTAAAAATAAAAACCCACAAACCACCCAAGACGCAACACCAACCATCAAGCCAACAGGAGAAACTGGGGGGGGGGGGGGGGGGAAGAGTTCTCAATAATTCTATCACAAAATTTAACGAAGTCTTTCTTAAAAGATGTGAGAAGCTAATCTAGCTGTGTCCAACAGAAAACGGCTGGAATCACTACCCTGAACAAAGCATTTGGGGCTGATGCAGGAAAGTCCAGACTACAAACAGCCATAACATGTATAGAATCTTTTAACGGAGAACCCACTCACAAGCAGTACTGCCATGTGTTGTTTAGCTTGACTGGTGTGATTCAAATATTACTTAGCTTTCAATCACTTTGACATATTCAGCTAATGGAATTTCCACTAGCTGATTTGCAGGAATGAACTGACTTTATTGTGTTTGGGGAATTCCCTTTGTCATGCCTGCAATCAGCAAAAAGAAGAGGGCACATAATCAGAATACCGACAGCAGAATTTGTTTAGGCCAGACAACATTTTTTTAAAACTAGAATCCTGGTATTACTTAAGAAGACGTTGGCTACGAACTGTAATTACGTAGTTAGTTTTATTGCATAAATATATATATAGGACATTTAATATTTTCTGTTTAGCAGAGAGTGTTGGTACGTACTTGTCTGTCCAGGGCTGGATTTAAGCTCTTGCTGACTGTAGGCCGAACCATAATGCCACTCTTATAAAACCTAAGAACATTTTCGTTCCCCACACGTTTACAGAATGTTAATCTATATCACTCCCCCCCCCCCCCGCAACCCCACACACACAACTTCCGTAATTTTTTTGTTCTCTTAATCCACAGAAAATTGTGAGGATCGATATAACTTATGCTATATTTATAGAGCAAAATAATTTTAAAATAACCTATTTCCGCTGCCCCTTGGACTTAAATTTCGTAAGTCTACTTGAACGAAGAATTAAAGCGAGATAAACAACAGGTGGATGGGCGTTGCTGCTTTCCAAAATGATCTAGTTGGCGTTTGGGAGATTTGCTCACTCGCGGTCAACTGCACAGCTTCGACAATTCTTTTAGGCGAAAAATGAAGAAACCTTACGATTTGCATGAGAAGGGCCTCGTGACGTTTCTTCCCTTTGTTTTTTGCACCGAGTCCCGCTCAGTTTCACTCGCTCACAAGTGATCATTGTGTACTGCCTGCAGTCAACCACGATCAAAGCGCGATAACCAAACCAATAATGCAAGGAAATGTTCGTAAATAAATAATTGTTTTTTTTTTAAGTCACTACTCACGAAGAGTAGTGTGGTGTTGGTGTCCAACACTCAGTCAAAACTTTGTAGGTTTGTCGCGCTCCCAGCTGAAGCCATGGGCCAGAAGGATGTAATTCCAATCAGCATTTGTTACGCTCTCTTTTACATACGTCAATCGACGTGACAGTCGAGGCATGACATCCTTCTTTACCCGAAAATGCCAGAGGTCGCTGAGGTCAGGCTCTGACAAAGGACCTCTTGCACATAAAACAGCTGTGCTAACCATCAATCAGACGACCTTGCTCTTTGCCCCACTCTCGGTCTGTGCTAACGGACATTGATTTGTCGCAGAAAAAATGTTGACTAGATAAATACAATTCTTGAAAAATTCTCAAAACTGGGGGGGGGGGGGGGGAAGCGAGCCACTCCAACTCAAAATCACTCTTTGATAGCAACAACTTATTTACAGCGATATCTCTTAACGGGATGCGAAATTCTGAAACGTTTAGAGTGAATTGTGTCTTTACTTTATTTCACTGAGCCTAAAAGCCTTTACGCTCTATGCGCTGGCTTACTTCTAACAATGGATGGCGCCAGCATTTAGTTAAGTTTTCGGGAAACGCGAAATGCCGGCAAAACCTGCGTTAGCTGATTTCAAGCACCGCTATAGGGCCGGGCCTCCTGGGCTTACTAACAAATCCGGCCTTGTTTCCTTCTACGTTTATTCACTCCATTAAAAATACATACAGTGAATCCATTGATATTAGAAACATTTGCCCACCGAATCCCATTTATAACTTCTTCCGCGCTCCCCTCTACCCGCCGGTTCAGGCCCGTCAGATCGAAAACCCAACAGATAGAATGTACCGCACGGCCCGTCAGATAGAAAATTTTCGACCAGCAGGGAAAATTTATTTCTATCTAATGGGAATTTTTGTTCTATATAACGGGAATTTTTTTCTAGCTAATGGGATTTATTTTCTATCTAATGGGAATTTGTTTCGATACAAAGGGATTTCTTATTGGTAAAGGAGCGTTCAGATATTACATCAGCAAGAAGTGGGGAGGGGGCTAGCCTCTTGACCAAGACTGTTGACGAGGGAGTTAGCAGTTGGAGACGTAATATGGTGGCACCATTTTTGGAACGAAACCCGGCTAGTTATCCATTTTTATAACACATATTAAACACACACTTGTCTTTATAAACATTTTCCCCCGGCGAAAATTGTAATCCGATGACATTTCCTGCCGCCAACTTGGTCCATGGCGAGTGACAATCAGATAGAGTGTTGTGATAAATATGGGTTGTCCTATCCAGGCTTCGAAAGATTTTTATGCAAATAACCATTTGGATGGTAGGTCATTAAGAAGTACGTCTGTTCGGCAATATCTTTTTCTTTTCGTGTAGAAAATGAAGGTGATCGCCAGGAGCTCGTAGCTCATCAAAAAATATGAGTAACCCCGGACAAAAAAAAATCAAGCAAAAAAAAAACTACTACTTATAATTTGTGAACGCTATGAACTATTGTGCCGTACTGGTTAGGTATTCCTTTTTTTTTTTTCCTAGTGGTTGCACAAAAAAATCTATCTGTTGGGGAAAAAATTCTATCTGGTGAGAAAAAATTCTATCTGACGGGAAGTAAACATTTTCTATTTGATGGTATTTCTATCCCATGGGATGTTCGATTTTCGACCTGATGGGTTTTCGATCTGACGGGAAGACTCCTGCTCACTACTATATGATAGTGTGATGCTGTCGTTATGTATACTGGTGGTAATATTTTTTTCCCTGCAAGTTATTATATCACATGTGGATGGATGATAATGAGATATTGGTCTTCGGTAATATTCGACTGAATTATTGATTTCAAAGGATGATGTTAGTTCAACAAATAATATTGCTTATAAATGATGACGGTTTATGAATGGTATTTTATAATAAAATAAAGACACATAGACCGGTTTTAATACGACTTTTAATTCAACTTTTTTTGACGCAGGGTAAAAACAGTGCACTTGCCTGTATACCGTCTTCATTGGTGTCTAAACTGCCTGATTAATCTGTTTTTAATGCATGGTATACTTTTCTTGCATCTATTTTGTGTGTCGATGCAGGTGCATATTATTAGCTGAACCTTAAGTTGGCATGTGTCCTCGTAGAGTCAGGACGTACAGCTATGTTATATCAATCCACCCAAAACCAAAACTGGTAACTGGTCAGCCTTTCAAAATAATGACATCATTCAATCAGCGAAAGGCCGCCAAGGTTAATCCTGTTAGCCAAGTTAATCGCACCTACTAATAGTTCGAAAGTTAAATGAAAACTAGAACATTGCTACTGGCGGTAGCAATCTTCGAGTTTTCATTTAACGCCCAAAGTATTATTAGGTGCGATTAATTTGGCTAACAGGATTAACCTTGGCGGCCTTTCTCTGATTGAATGATATCACTACTTTGAAAGGCCGACCCTTTCTTGAAACTTGCCGGCTTGTCTTATACCAGTTTTGGTTTTGGGTGGATATCACAGCTTTCATAGAACTGTGAACGAACGAAGGATCAGACGGTTTAATCGTCCCCTCTGCCTTTTCTGTCTGGAGGAATTTTATGTTTATAAATTTACTCATTCATAATTTTCACGTTTGCCGTGGCCTAATTAGTCGTTACGCTAGTGAAATTGACACGGTCAGAACTTGCTTATGCTTGTAAATGTACAGAGAATTTCACGGTCTAATCATCACCTTTACCTGTTTTGTCCGGAAGTATTTTATGTCTACTGATGTTGACATTCATAATTTCGACATTTGCCAATGCCCAATTTGCCGTTAGTTGAGTCACAGTGGCATGGTTGTGCGGTTTAATGTTTGTGCTTGTTTCGCAGGCTTAAGTTTGTTCAATCGCAATTTTAAGCGTACTGGCTACCAAACGTTGGTTCGTTTCGCTCAATCACAAGGTTAATTTGAATCAAGGCATGAAGCTGGAATTGTTCACTCAGTTAGCGTATCCAGATTGGTGACGACTAATATTTATCAATGGCGTATTGCGTAAATAATGTGGTTCACGACTAACAATCGGCGAAAGTCATAATGTTGATTGTTCCCAACTGGAACAGCTGACGTCATCATACCGCTTTTGGAAGAAGAAACAGTTTCGTCTTTGTCGGCCACCATCGTCTGCTGGTTTTTAAACCTCTACCAAATAATTGTAAGTATATTCGTTTGGCTTAGAAATGTTGCACTGCCAATTTTAAATGTTTCAGCCAACTGTTTCGACAACAATTACAAGAATAATTTGGCACGTACGAGCCACTTGAGGGCTACGTGATGCTAGCTGCAGCCCCCATTTTAGAAAAAGGCACTCCCACATATGACGCTTTACCTGTCTGCCGAAATTTAGATCTGGCAACTTACCCTAATGAGCTGTAGACTTGTCTTTCTACCCTATGAGAATTAACATAAGAACAGTAATTCTACATAAAATCAAATATCCGTTTCACTAATGCTTCCAAATTTACATATATAATACGGAGCAGGCGGCCAAATCACTGGCCACGCCATTCCGTCGTACAATCAAGTACCCCACCCTGTAGTGCCATCTGTTGACGGGATTCGCCTTCAAATTGGGTTGGGACACTTTTCCAACGTCTTCGAACAGATGGCGCCACTTACCAAACCTGCCATGTCGCCGTCTATTGACGGCCTTGGACTACTAGTTCGGGTTTTAACACTAGGACCTTCTGCCGTACTCTACTAACTTGCAGATCCCACGTGAGCCTGGAATCCATGACCACTCCCAAATATTTCACACTCCCCTTTGGGCTAACCACCTGTCCGCCAACAACAAGACTAACGACCGGCTGCCAGACAATTAGGTACTGAAACGATAAGCGTGTAACACTTAAGCATGTTATAATCTACTGTTGGATGACAATACAAACAATGGTTACAATAATAATTTTGCACTTACGAGTCGGTTCAGAGCCACGTGCTTCCAGCTGCAACCCCCATGTTAGGAAAAAGGCACTTCCCCATATGACGCTTTACCTGTCTGCCGAAATTTAGATCTGGCAACTTTCCCTAATCAGCTGTAGACGTGTCGTTATACCCTATGAGAATTAACATGGGAGCCTGTGGACTAGTTATTAGTTTTTAATGCACGGTGGTGACGTCACGCCTACACATCCCCATGCTAAAAGTGTAGCCGTTATATATGGTTAATCTGAAAACCCACACACGTGACCGTGGGTTAATTTTGATAACCCACACTTTTTTTGATAACCCACACTTTTTTGGATAATCTAACACTTTTTCCGCGCTCTACACAACCACTGCTCTACCACGTGACATACTTTGCAAAACTACCGTACACAACACAAATTCAACCAACATACATAAGCACATTTGCAACCTGCGACATTTATCGTACTAACACGAAAGAAAAAAACCTCGCGTAGGCTGCTATGCTAGAACCCCACCCATGTAAGAATGGCCCAATCCGCCAACCTTCGCTCCGACAGTACTAAAGCTAGGCTACCGACACTTGTAAACACACCTAAATACACCTAAAAACATACGATACTCAAGCGAACAGCACATTTATAACCTGGCGACATTTTCCCCACTAACACGAAAAAAAAAAACCTCGCGTACGATGCTAGCCCCCTCCCCA
>JAHWFP010106467.1:5961-16000 GCA_023313725.1 Lithobius niger
CCCCCACCCCTCCCCCTCTAACCACCTTCCAGCACAAACCTTTTCTGCCAGCGTTTTGTGAGCAAAGTGGTCAGGGAGAACCTTCCGGCCTCGCAATCAGTAAATGGAGGTAACTTATAGTTGGACATCAAAAGGTGCCCAACCTTCGCCTCCCTCCAACTATCACTCCACCACCACAAGCTCTTCGCGTTGTAAATCCTAAAGGAGAAAATGTACCAACATTTAAGAAGTCTTGTTAGAGGGGCGGGTCCTGCATATGAAGCAAGTAGCACATTCAAAATTCAGAATTCCAGCTTAAAGTTGTAGAATTTTTCAACAACATGAAGAATACACTGTTTTCCTGTGTCTGGCCTTACGTCATCCCGTAAGCTCCTTGATGTTACAGTAGTGTGCAGTAAATAATACAGGGTGGCTCAAAAGTCTGGAGAAGCCTATTGCCATTAGTAATCTATTTAGAGGAGAACCACGAAAATGTACATACATATAGTACGGGTCGGGGGACATGTAGTGATGCTAGTTTAAATGACCTTGAAATGATCCTTCAAGGTCATCACTATGTAAATTTTGAACTACACGCCATTGAATAGTGGAGTAAATTGGAAAGTTGTAGAGAATGGTAAGCAAATGCCAAAGCAAAAAAACAGAATGAAAATCGGTCCATTAAGGTAGGCGTTACTTCAGAAGTGTTATCATTAATAACTTCACTGCTTGTCTTCAGGGTGTCCAGCAGAGAAGGCGCCGTACCAAACTAAAGTTATCACAGCAGTGCGGGATACAGAAAGGGGTTTTCTTTTCTGTCCAAAAACGTTTAGTGCGTTTTCCACAAAATTGGAAAATCGGTAAGTTCAGTTACATTTGGGAAGGCGGGGGGGCAAGGAGCTGAAAATGTTTCCTTGAGTGGGGAAAGGAAAGGCAGATATAACTTTAGGCAATGTTGTTTTATTTAAAGCTAAGGGAAATATTTAAGTTACTTCATTTTATTACCAGTCATGTCAAGCATGGACTGCTGGAGGGGGATAGCAAACACAAAATCTCCTTCTACATCCCACATTGCCACGATTCATTTGGAAAGGTGTCTTCTCTGCTGGACACCCCGAAGACAAGCAGTAAAGCTATTCAGGATAACATGTGTGAAGGGTAACTCCTACCTTAATGGTCTGATTTTTATTCTGTTTTTTGTTTAGGCATTAGCTTACAGTTCTCTACAACTTTCCAATTTACACCACTATCTACGACGTGTAGTTCAAAATTTAGCATCGTGTTGACCTTGAAGGACAACACCAAGGTCATTTAAACTACCATCACTACATGTTCGCCATAGTATCCATAGTATATGTATGTACATTTTCGTGGTTCTCCCTTAAGTAGATTTCTAATGGCAAAGGCTTCTCCAGACTTTTGCATCACCCTGTATTGTCGGTAAAACCACGAGATTACAAAATGGATCGGTGGAGAGCGTGAAAACCAGTTTGGCGAGAGGAGTGGGAGGGGGGCATACATGGGCCATATGCAGAGTGAACACAACGTCGGACTGGGTAGAGTGCTCGTCTGCCAGCTGCCTATCCCCTTGACAACTGGTGCCCTGGCACTCTACGGTTTTTAATGTCAATATAGAAGCAGGAAAAAATGTATCTGAAATTTTTTTTAAATTAATTTCTTAGAGCCTTAGTCGTCTGAATCTAATGCTTGTATAAACAGACCTGAACATTACCAGACCTTTTAGACGCAGAAAGAAGTCTTGATGAGAAAACCGCGGGATTGGGACCACGTTCATGGCATTAGTCAACTTGAGAATGAACAAAATAGGCTGAATTATAACTCATCGCCCAAATCATACCAACACATTCACAAATTAGATGCCGAAAATTACGCTTATTTTTTTCGCATTTTACCTATCCACAAAGCACTTTTTTTCTAAAGTCAGAAATAATGAAAATAATGCTGATCAAATGTTATTATTTCGTTGAGTTGGGTCGAAAACGATTGTTTCAAACCATGTTTTAATATGCATTTGTTTTAAGTTCGCTTGATTACCAACAGAATCGTATCTACATCATTAAAAACGTACAATGTGCGTGCGTGCGTGCTCCCATACTCCTCTGGAACCAAGGCACCTACAAAGATGGGAGTAAGACCAAACGAAAGATAATTAAATTGCGCTTCGGTTAGACCTATTTTCATCACTGTAACTTGATATTATGCGAATATATCAAATATATCTGCGAAAAAACCTAAAAAAATAACGTCAATGTTTTTTTGACCCTCATGATGTTCATGAGGTCATAGTTTGTTCATGCAAACCTCCTCGAGTGAAGCGAGACGATGCCAACGGAGCGAGCAAAGCGAACGATGTGACTAATAAGCTTTATCGGAATTCTTTAACTAGTCAGGATTCCTAATTTATAATGGTAAGTGTTGGATCGATAAATTCGGAAAAGCTTAATTTCGTGTGTTTTACTTGATTGATTTACGACATATTCGAGCTCAACAATAATTTTGTGGCTTTCAAGCGATGCAACAAATTTCATTCGAATCCGACCTTTCGATTGGGCTACAAAATTGCAATCAACCACCCAACATTTTGCAATATATATGCTTGATAATAAGCTTGGTAATATTGCATGCTAATAAGCTTTGATAATGTTGAAAGTGAACTAACAGTCACGTCAGGCAAGCACAATTTTCATAAACCAAGAGAACTCTGACCGGAAACAATGAATAACAATCCTTGAAAAAGTGAGAATATCAACGACCCCACTTCGACCTATAATAAGTGAAGTCATTAAAGATTTAAAAATACCTTTGCATCAGAGTGACCAATACGAAAAAAAAATAATAACACTGATATCAGTGACTTCGAGAATTCAAAAAAGTATATTCTCAGAGATGGTGTGCAACTTGCAATGCTTTTGGAATTCAAGGGTTTCACCCAAATCAAATTGACGGTGGTCGTCGTATTCAGACTGTGACAAATAGTTATTTCTGTCTTTAGAGATGACAGAAATAAGTGGATTACCACAAGAAAAAAAATTACGACCAGTGGTATCATCTGTCAGAAATGGCGATCAAAACATAATTTTCAAAAATGAAGACAAGTCCCTTATAGCGTTTCAAACCCAAGAATTGTGTAAAGAGCCAACAATATCAAGTTTGTCTGGTTCAGAAATATAAAAATACTAGCGAGAGCCAAGGAGTCAGACACTAGAAACGTGAAAGTGAAATTACTGAATTTGTTTTATCTTTATTTTGAAAATAGTTTATTATAATTATTTTCAGAATTACATTTTGAACCTTTTCAGAGGACGTTTATGTAAATCAAATTGTAAATGCAAACAATGGTGTGAAAAGTAATTGATTACATCGAAAGAGAAATTTCATACAAATACAAAAATTGTACAAGCTTAACATTAAAAATAAATTATAAATATTATTGCAAACTACAGACAAGCATCTTCAAGTAAAGCTCGTTTTCTAAGGAACTAAACTGTATTCTAAAAAACAAAGATGGAAAGAAAATTGAGAATATGATTTTCGTAGGTGACATCAATATCGTATTGTAAATTCAGGCAATAAAGATAACGATGATAGGTATGACATTAAAAAATCTGAAAATATGATGCACTTGGTTTTGTACCAAAAATAAATTCTGAAACTAGAGAAGAACTTGCTACAGGAAAACTAACTAAATCTTGCATTGATTTTAAAAAATTGCATAGTTAAATTAACAAATCTGTAAAAGTAACGGACTTCTCTTGAAAAAAAATTGCTGACCACCACTTTCTCGTTGTATGTCGTTAATTTCTTTATTTAGCGATTTCAATCGAATTGCGTGTGAGAATTCTGCCGCCTGTCCCACATTGTTGACTTCAAAGCAAATGTAAGCAAACCGTTTTCCTGCTAACTCGCCAACAGCCGTTCTCCCTAGCAGTTTTCGAAAAGCAACTCTGTTCGACGGTTTGTTGTCTCATAATTGTTTTTAAATGGAACACTTGCGGAAATTTGACTGTCTCAGAGCAACAATTTTTCCGTGATTCTGTCACAAAGTTTACAATGCAGTCACTTCATGGCGGAGTTGTGAGATTCCCATTGGCTTAACGTGAAATATTTTTTGGTGATAATTTCACAACATTCTGGACTGTTTTTTAAATGACGCCTAGAGAGTCCTCTACTTGTGTGCGAACTTTGGTTTTTGCCGTGTTTTTTTTTTTGCGTGATGTGATTGATAACTATGGTTTCTTTAAAGTCTCTTCATAAGTAGAACTCTGCTCACTTCGCTCCAATTAACAGTACATTATAAGTGATTGTAGCTTTACATGGATTTTACGCAATTTTGTAAAATTTAAATTATTTAAATATGCATATAAAAAGCTAGTCTTTGAATTTATTACTTTAACAAATTCTTCTCCGTGGCATTTTTAAACTATAAGAGGCAGGCATATTATTGTTTCGTACTGCGATATAAACACGTCGTCTGCTCCAGACTTTCGTTTTATATACAGGGTGGGGCAGAAAGAACGGAACACCCATGGCAATCAAAGATGGTTAATGTTAGGATAATGAAACTTTGCATGGTATGTAGGCGAACGGGGGGCCAACTAACCATGAATCGATCACTGACCTTGACGCATATTTTCAAGGTCATCGTGATGCTAACTTTTTACTGTTGTGCTGACCGAGTGGCTTTCCTGCCAAACAGTGAGTGTAAAATTAAGTCCAGTGGTCCTCAAAGTACATGAAGCATGCTTGGAAACAAACAGCAACTGACACACTGATGACTCGACACTACTAGTCAACACAACCTGCTACATTACACGTATAAACAGAATGGTGCTGCAAACTACAGCATCTTATGCAAGTTGGCATAGTTTAGTCACCGTGGTCGTCTAGAAATGAAACTAATGTTATTCCACCCTCAAGTTAACATTTCTGATTTTGTTTCAGAGCTGATCACGGTTAACGAATTATGCCAATTTGCGTATGCTGCCAACACCATTACCTACCAAGACAATGCATGGTGTACGAAAGAGCCTGACAGAACTGTTTGGCAGGAAAGCCACTCGGCCAGCACAACAGAATGATCCTTGTAATGCCCGTAACTCCTAAACTAACGTATCGAAATTCGTTCTGTTTTTTGCATTGGCCATGCCTTGACTCTGTCTACAAGTTTCTAATTTACACTGGGGTTCTACGAAGCATAGTTAAAAAGTTAGCATCACGATGACCTTGAAAATATGCGTCAAGGTCAGTGATCGATTCATGGTTAGTTGGCTCCCCGTTCGCCTACATACCATGCAACGTTTCATTATCCTAACATTAACCATCTTTATTGCCAAGGGTGTTCCGTTCTTTCTGCCCCACGCTGTATACCGCTTCGCCTTGATACGACGATTTCAGGTTTCATTTTCGGAATTTCCATCGCTAGTGTAAACCACTGTAATTTTCGTCGCGCTGAAGTGAATTTCTCCAAGCATTCTTTGTCAAATGAAACTAATGTTTGTCGTTAAAGAAATCCTTTTGTTTTTTATTGTTGCGTTTCTTCCTGTAGTCGTTAAATGCAACGATCAAATGTTAACATTTCATTGCGTTACTTGGCTAATAGGATTGATCTTGGTGGCCTTTCCCTGGTTTAATGATATCACTACCTTCAAAGGCCGATCGTTTTTGGAAACTTGTCGGGTTTTTATACCAGGTTTGGTTTTGGGTGGATATCACAACTTTCATAGGACTGTGAACATAGATGAGGTTACACCGTCTTATCTTCATCTGTGCGTTTTTTTTTCAGAGGAATTTTATTTCTATAAATTTTCACATTTATAATTTTCAAATTTACCATTGCCAATTAGCCGTTAGATTAGCCAAATTGACAAGGCTGAACCATTTATTGTATGATCATTCTTCATATGCTTAAGTTGCTTCAATCCCATTTATGCAGACACTGGCTAACAATCGATCGCTGATTTCGGTCGCTTTGCTCACTCAATCAGTGCATCCCCTTCAGTTGTTTTGTTTATCCCTGCACCTTTCCCTTAATTTTTTTCAAGATTTCGTTCACATTTAGTCATGCAGAAACCCCTGAAGGTCGCTGTTACTAAAACCGCAAAACATTTTATTTTTAGGTTATTAACAAAAACCCGTTAGCTCGTGGATGCTCGTATTGTTGCATAACCATCATCTGACGTGCATCCCTTAATTCTTACGCAATCCACGGCAACGTTAATGTTTCCTTATTTTGTCCTTCGTTACAGTTTAGTTTTTAGTTCGTCGAGGCTTTTACAATAAATCTAAGGACCAGTGTTGATTGTTCAAGCCATTGTTACTTTGGTTGCAACTTGGAAAACCAAGAAAATTTAAATTCGCTTGTGGGAATTTGAAAACCCTCCCGCGCATTTGTCCTTACCCCTACAGGTCCCAAACCAACAAAAGGACCATGCTCAGATCACCATGTATCCGTGTGCAAAAGTTCAGCTACGTAGGCCTTCTCAATTTTGCGTTAGTCATGAGCGATGAGTCTATGGGATTTAACACGGGGCCAGCGTTACAAGCTAGTTACTAGTTACTATTTGCTAGCTAGTCAGTAACGTAAAAACAACGTTATTGACGCATCTTTCTCTCTATGAATGGTGGACACTCAGCCTTTAACTTTCATTTTTTCTTTATCCCTGCACCTTCCCCTTACATTTACCACAATTTGAAAGATTTCGTTCGCATTGGGATTTATCCTCAACATGCCAAAATACGCTTTTAATTGCTTACAGTTAACAGACACATGTCTGCTAGTGAGGCCATCTTTTTATCATTAACAATCAATTTGTTGACAATCGGATGTCTACAATGGGATGATCTACTAGCGTGTGTCTAGATAATCAATAGATCCGAGGCTCCCTATGCCGCCTCCTACGACATTGTTGAAGTTGGAATTGTATGAGTACTGTTGTAGGTCAAACAATGTTAGCTTGGGTATGAAGATATCATTTAAATAATTTGTAAGGTCGCTAAGGAAGTGGACGATTATTCACAAGGCACAATGCTCGATCCTAATTCACTCCTTACTGCATAGCTAGGGGACTATGCACATAGCGTTTACATATTAGGCTATCAGCAGAATTTTTCCTTCTGCTGCACCTCGTAGTCAGGGATCCATCCTTTCAGTCAGATCTCACACACTAACTCAATCGAGCTCACGATTCTGTCTCGTTTTATACCCACTCGGGCCGGGACAGAACAATAGGCTCTAGCCTGAAGCTACTGGCGAACCGGCGCGATCCGGTCCTGACTGGTTGAACAATAGGACTGGCTCGCCTTCCCGGATGTTGGGGCTGGGCCAGCTGGCGGCGCGCAGCATCCATATTAACGGCAAGGTGCACCGCACGATGGCTAACTGCGGGCGTGCGTATTGTCGTTCATGTAAGCACGTTACATCTCCCCTCCCCAAAGTGTTTGCCTAGGCAAAGGAGAGATCAACCTCAGTTGTAACGCAATGCAATGCCTAACTATCCTGTAAGTTGTTTAAAACCTCAGGATCGAAAAACAATTTATTCAGAAAAAGCCCTAATTTACATAGTTTCACGACTTTCCGTATCAACAATTATTGCAGTCTCCTGTTCTAACAAGACTCCAATCACAAAAAAAAACTTAACAATAAAAATTAACACGTAACACAACAAAAGCACCAACAACGTCTTCCATCCGCAGCACAAACGTAACAGTCCAAACTTGAAGAAAAACGTAACAACAACATTGTCCTTCGTAACAAACCAACATAACGATGTAACAACAGACGAAAGCATGTCCAATTGGCTTCTAACGCGCCTCCGGAAGTTCCTCCCATCTTCTGCCACCTGCCATTGAAGTACCTGCCTGCCACGTCGCTTCCCAGTGGGCTGCCATTAATGGACTTGTAAACAGGCACTCTTCCTACCTGCAGCTTCCGACGAATAGTCCTCCCAGAGGGCCCTTCCACCTCTCAAACGCCTTCTCCACATAACACCACCTCTGTTGCTCAACAACAGCTCGACACCACACCACTTCGAACACACACACTGCCATGTCTCCCGACGGAAATAATTGTTCGAGCATCCTGCTCAGGGTCCCTCCTGGGTGTGCAGGCCCACGTGCCTATGCCTCCTAGGACAGTCATGGCCGACTTCCATTATCGGACAGGCATTTTCCGACGCACATCCCCTCGCAGCACACTCCTCCGACGAAAGCACATAACACCACTCCAAATTGAGCGTCCAAACTCCTCCTTTCGGTGACATCCCAGCCACTTCCGCCCATGATTGCATGGTCGGCATCGCAGATCCACCACTACACTACACAGTCTCGTCTGTGAACCAAAACACCTGCAGTTCATTCTGCACTCACACACGTCCACGAACTTTACAAAAGTCCACCACGAAGTCTTCACAAAGTCCTTCTTCGTCGACTTCCACACAGCTACTCCACACGTGCCTTCACATCCCATGATGACCTCCTGGTGGTCCCATCCATCGGTTGTGCCCTCTCGAGCGGACGAGCGAATGGTGGCCACCGTCAAGTTTGTGCAAAGCACGTCCAGCAACCAGTCCGTCAGCGAAAAAGAGAAAAAAATTGGCGCTCCCTCCACTGTTTTCTGTAGTATACAGAAAAAGAGTCTTTTCACCTTTTAACTGCAAACCTGCTGGGAAACGTAATGTTCAAACATTCAGCAGAAATCCCGGAATTGCGGTGATCAGGAGTGCCTTCGGTTTCAAGAGGGGTTTGGTTGCCACACCACCTACTCTATCACGCATCGAACACACTACCTCAATCCGTTCATTCAATCTAATTCTCCAATCCATTTTCATAGACTGTGCCCTTAGACCGCAGCACTCACGTGTTGGAAAAGTGCATCTGGCCAAACGCCACTTGAGCGAGCCTACAGCTTTAACCAAATACGCTACGTAGAGCTGGTTTCGCACTGCCATCCCACATGCGGGTAGAGGTCCCCACTAGAGGTTCTCCCACATTTAAAAAAAAACTACCGTCGTAGTCTACATGTCACTATGCAAAGCGACCAGACGCCAATAGTATAGCACTCTTATCCTGCGTCCACGGAATAAACCATTCCGTTTGGGATCGTGCTACACGCCATCTGCCCCACCTCACACTGTAGTTGTCTTACTGGCTTCAAAAAGACCAAACAACTAAACAATGTGTCCGCCACTGAACTGAATCACTACATGAAACTAAAGTAATTAACATGAGTCTCTCGAAAATTGCATTTCCGAACTGCCTTTATAAATTAGTTCCCCTCCGTGTGCCTCATCGTTGTTCGTAAGAACTCCGTCATGAGCCACACAGGTGCTTCCCAGCAAAGCCAATCCCTGGTTTTCACCTGATGTGCTCTGCATAAAAGCCTTCAGAAATCACCCTATTTTGGATTTTACCCGTCCAATAAATAGATTTCATTCTGGATCGCTACCACACATATTCCTGTTTGCACGATTTTTTTAAATTCTGCATACAGCGTATATGAGGATGCAATCTTCGTTTGTACGACATAATAAAAAAAAAAATGTGCTTTCTTTTTAGATGCGACAAACGGCGTCGAAATGCGGCAACCTGTTCACGCTTTTATTCCAGGTTATGAAACCTGAACAAGGTTGTGGACTGATGCCTCATTTCCGGTTGTCAAGTTACCGTCCGAAATTGGAAGCCTTTTTCCTGCTTCACAATTAATTTCAGTCAACTGACAATGGGCATGACAAAGCCCAATTTTGAAAAAAAAATTCGGTTTCAACCATAACCACAGTCAATTCCTCCTTTTCTATTTTCAAAATCCATTCTTTGGTCAGTTAATTCCAGTGATGAAGGTCTCACTGTTCCTTTGAATTTTCGGATCCAAATCACAAATCTTTCTCACCTTACAACCATCCAAAGTCATGTCTGTAACAATTCGTAATACAAATGTCCTATTCACGGCTACACGATTACCAATTTTACAGCCCACCATTCCCAACTTCCTACAACATTGAATATTTTGACGTGTTCACGTTTTAAGGAGCCCGGGGGGGGGGGG
>JAHWFP010106467.1:16100-35408 GCA_023313725.1 Lithobius niger
GGGGGGGGGGGGGGGGTACGTATGACGAATCTGCTTTTCTTTTGCATAATTTGTTACCGCACTTCCCATTCGTATTCCTAACAACCAGTTCCGGTTCTAGAAACACACGGAATAAACAAAAGACCCACTCTTCCTGGCCACAATTTTGCATTTTCCTTCTACGCGAGACGGAAAAAAAATTGCATCCTAGTCAAGCCCGCAACTTGCAAAAATTAGTTTATTCCATACGGCCTAATTTTACAAATCGTCGGTCTTCATTCCCTCCAGTTTGTTGGACAGAAAACCACCCAACTTCGGAAATAAGCAAAGTCTAGCTCAGACTTTTGCTCAATTTCCTAATATTTTGACGTAACAATCCTAGCGGGGACAAGTTCGAACTGAATAAATCCATTCCGAATTGGAACCTGTCTTCCACTCAAGATGCCTCAAAATCTTCCCCACTTTCATTAACTAAGGCAGTATTTCTACTTATCCTTAGCTCTCGACCTTTTTCGTGCGTAACTCAAGTCCAAGTTTTGCATTACTAAACGCCGTGAAATAGGAGGTAACCTAGCGTAAACGTGAGTCATGGGTCGACTCATAATTTCGCTTACTGTCAGAGAAAAAAAAAATTCGTTCCATTTTTTTTCTTCTCCGTACCGAAGTAGTTTTCGAATCGAGCGTTTTAATTTACTCGTTTCTACTTTACTACAGAAAAGAAAGTGGGTATTTTTATTTCTACCAGGACAAGTCAAAATAAAAATGTGGTTTTTCGTGGGAAATTGTGACAACGCATGCACTGGCTACACTCCACGAAAATCCCCCAAACTTGGATCGCTCATCTGTTGGAACTATTCCCCGAATCGGAAGCATTTAAAAAAAAAATGTCGGACTCGAATCCCAATGACAAGGTCTCCACTATGAGTGCCAGAGATTTTCCATGCTTTTTTCCATCCCAAAGGTATGGAAAACATGAATTTCCTATCCCGAAGGTTTAGGTAATCCCGGTAGGCCCCCAAAATATGTAAGGTCGCTAAGGAAGTGGACGATTATTCACAAGGCACAATGCTCGATCCTAATTCACTCCTTACTGCATAGCTAGGGGACTATGCACATAGCGTTTACATATTAGGCTATCAGCAGAATTTTTCCTTCTGCTGCACCTCGTAGTCAGGGATCCATCCTTTCAGTCAGATCTCACACACTAACTCAATCGAGCTCACGATTCTGTCTCGTTTTATACCCACTCGGGCCGGGGCAGAACAATAGGCTCTAGCCTGAAGCTACTGGCGAACCGGCGCGATCCGGTCCTGACTGGTAGAACAATAGGACTAGCTCACTTTCCCGGATGTTGGCGCTGGGCCAGCTGGCGGCGCGCAGCATCCATGTTAACGGCAATGTGCACTGCACGAGTGGCTAACTGCGGGCGTGCGTATTGTCGTTCATGTAAGCACGTTACAAATTCTAAAGCGTTCATAATTTTTAAGCCTAATTTTTAGCGATAACAGCAGAGAAATTAGGCAAATTGCGTTCGAGATTAAGCCTATTCAATATTGCAACACGGGATTGACAGTTTATACATAAATAGCGCCGATTACAGCGTGCGCACGGACCTGCGGATATGCTTAAAATGTGCAGTTTCCATAGCATTCAAGGAATCTTGAAATTATTATACGAAGCCATCGTATTGTTCCGTGTTGCGATGTAAACACGTCGTCTGGTGGATGCTTTCGTTCTGTATAAACAGATGCTGCGGCGATTTTAGATTTCACATTTGGATTTCCGTTGATAGTGTATACCAGATTTGATCGCCATGTTGGGTGAATTGCTCCAAACATTGTTTTTCACATGAAACAAATGTAACTCGTCAACGAATCCTTTTGTTTTTTTCCATTTGCCTGCCTTTCTCTTATGGTTAAAATGTGATAATCAAATGTTATTATTTCGTCGAATTATGTCGAAAAAAGATTTTTAACTATAAGGAAGCAACCATGATTTATTTTGACGGTTTTTAAAAGTTCACTTGATTACCAGCAGAACAGTGTATGCTTCATTGGAATTCCTTAACTATTCAGGATTCCAATTTACAACGGCGAGTGTTAGCTCGATAAATTAGAAAAATCGTAATTTCGCGGACTATAATTGATCAATTTACGGTAAATTCTATATCAGCAATACTTTTTGGGCTATGTGGCAAATTCCGTATCAATCTGCCCTTTAGTTTGGGCTCCACCCTGACTACAAAAGTGCAACCAACCAACCTTTTGCAATTCAGTGTCCGTTGTAGGCTACGTTATGCTCGCTTCGCCTCTGCCAAATATTATTTGCAATTAACAGGAGATGCTTGGCGTAGTCGTATTTACTGTTTAATTTTTAAGCAGTTGATGTGAATTGACTACACGAGCTGTATTAACATGATGAAGATGAAGGTTCACTGTCAAATCTATTTTATTGCCATTATCATTGAATAGCGAGGCTTCAAATGTATCTAGTGGGCACGAATCGATTGCTTCCATGATCGCCATATTGAATAACCGTGTTGTAGCAGATTGTCATCAGAACTGTTGAGTGATGTTAGTGGCGTGGTCTAATTACAGTCACGGTAACCAGCGACTTGTGGTTGTAAATTCCATGAACTGTTCAGATACAGCACGTTTTTAATTGGCAAGGCCAATGATTTTGTGTGCCTCGACATTGACAAAGAAGTGGCAACAGTAGAAATAACGACCATGTTCTGGTGATCAGCTTAACTCATTTGGAACATTTGGCCGACATGCATTTAAGGGCCATGGGTTTGCCCTTGCGCATTGCGTTTAAAAGTATTCCGAAACAATTAATCCTCGCTCACCTTTCTGCAATAGGAAATAAGGGAAACGTGGATGAGAGATCACCGAACAGAGATAACTTCCCACTGCTGACTAACCGCATTTAATTAAAATTTATTGGCTAAATCTCTCTCTTTGAAACCTACTACCACTTCCCGTGTCAATTGAACGATTCGTCGAATACGAATGTGTCTGCCACGTCAGCTGACTCATCACATTTCTCACTTCAACTTCATCGTCGACCTGATCCATCATGCCTCTCACCGTGCATCTCTATTTACTTTTTCTTGCCCATCCAAACTTGCATCTCCGATTCCATCGGTAATTATAGTTTCTGTTTGTCAACTCATTCCTATAACTCGATACTGTCTGGTTTCGTTGACTCAGTTCACTGATGGTAAATTAGTAGAGCATCCATAAATCTTTCATGGCATCGCGGTGATGCCACGGTTGGAATTAACTCTTTATATCGTTCTGATTACAGTCCTCAAGTTTTAAGTAACACCAGATTATAAGTGAATACACGTCCGTAATAAGTAGGTAGGAGGCACATTGCAACTCTAGCTTTTGGATTCCACTACTTGTCACAAGGTCGTCTGGGAGAGAAGCTGTGCATTTACCTTCCTGGCTCCAGGCCGGTTGATTTAACATTGCCAAAATTTCTTATCACTGCTAAGAGACATCAGCACGTGGGAGGCAGCGTGGAGCTGGGATGTAAAGCACGAGTTTCTGCCCCAGTCGGCCTTGGCTTTAGAAAGTAAACTTCCTCCCCTCTTCAAGGTCGTTTAAACGCTACTGGTTGCGAACTAGACATGGTTGGACTAATCGAAGCAAAAGTTATGTTTTTCAATGAATTTTGTATTTTTCCACATTTTTCAATAATTCATTTTTCACCAATGAAACGATGCCAGAGCCTAACAATAATCATTAAAATCAGCCAAGACAGTGCACAAAATATATACAACGAAGTTTCGGAAAAGGACACTGTCCGTCATCAGGTTTCTAAAAAATTAGCTAAAAATTCATGGTAAAAACCAAGTCAACCCATCCACTAATATCAACGTACTCACAACAAACAGAATAAATAAATATGAGTATGTTGTGAGTAAGTTGACATTTGTAGATGTCAATGAAGTACCATGAATTTTTAGCTAATTTTTTTTTTAGAAACGTGATGACGGAAGTGACCTTTTCCGAAACGTCGTTGTTTATATTTTGTGCACTCACTTGGCTGATTTTAATGATAACTTATGATGTGCTTTTTTTAATCAGAGACCAACAATGAAACGATGCCAGAACCGAATTCGAGTGACAGAGCTGCCAAGGTTTTTTTTCCCCAATTGACATAGCACACATAGGCTACATTTTATACTAAGCGAACAATAACACTACGATTACATGAAATTAAATGCTTTTCATCGCAGGAACAATCGACGTACTCAGTCTGTTTTGTTGACGCTGTTAATGGGGCCGCTAACAGTTTTGTAGAGCAGCATCTAACTCTTCGGCTGACAAAGCGACAAATCGAACACTTAGAAGTTTCCTCCGTGTTCTTGGCAAGACAAAGTGTTACCAACTTTTATTTTACTTTACTTTATTTTAAATGACGTTAGTCTTTGGCAGGCTTTTTGTACCATCGCTAAACAATCTATCGACGATCGACTTCATTTTGCTAGCAGTGAAACAACTACAAAGAAAGCTGGAACTCACAACAACAATTCCTAAGCGCAAGTACAGTGAAACGGGCAGATAGCTGAAAAGCGAGCAATAACTATGTTATTGTTCGCTTTCTCGAGTCAATAGCGAACAACGCCCTCGACATTGTTAGCTCTTGGTACTCGAAAAGCGAGCAATAACCTATACCAGAGTTTTAACGTTTGGGAGCGGTTGTTTGTCACACTGGAGAATATAATCAAAACGCCTGGAGACTTTTTTGGTGGCAATGGCAAATTGGTTTACGTTGATGAACTGGTTGAATTTGTCCATCAGTGGTCTTCAACCATTAATAGAAAGAGTGCTTTTACATGTCGTTTTACGTGTCAAATTAAATGTCCGTTAATTTCTGATTAATTTCCCTGAAAACAGTTGTTACTTCATGATAGAATTTTTATATTTAAGACACAAAATCACCGAAAGAAATGTTATTGCTTTACGAACTTAAATCCACAAATCGTGTTTAGAATGTATATAGAAAATTTGAAATGAATCGGCCTATGGGTTAAAAAGTTATCTTGAGGACAGACAAACTGCTTTGCACCGACTATATAATTAACTAGGTTCAAACAGTTGCTTGACAACGCCATCTAGTGCCTAGAAGTTGCATCAAAAATTGAAAATATCGAATTCTTTTTTAACATTATATAAAATGCTGTATGCATAAGTTTTCCACTGTTCTGATTATGTTAGAAGTTTTCAAGAAGGTGCTTAAGTGTTTACTAGCTGAAGCCCGTGCTACGAACGGGTGGTGTTGAATTCACAGTTTACAACACTGGTTAGGTATGGTAGCTCATGTATATGTCATGTTGGACAGAATTATGTTTCCTAACCTTTTTGCATACATTGGCTAATAAACAATTAGGGATCAATATTTTCTTGGGGGATTAGCACATTTGTGAATGAAATCTTCAGCAAAGTTGCACTGTACGCATTGAGATAAGGTCACAAAATGTCTCTCTAGGCTCTGTGTTTAGGCAAATTCGGTTAATGAGAAAATGATTTGTATTTCATAATTGCATTTTTCCACCCAAATGCACGTGACATATTGATATTACTTTTTACCCTTTGGGTGACTGATGCAATCACTAAATAAATAAATAAACAAACACACAGGTGTTTCTCCATATTAATTTTTCCTGCCTGAAATGTTTAAAAGGGCCTGTTTCCATTTACCGTATTTGAATGGCTCATTTAAACTGCTTTTCACCCAGTAAACTTAATTTCGTGCATAATTGTTTGCGTTTATCGTGTTTGATTGGGTTTAACATTAAATGCCGTTTTGTGTTGTTTTGGCGTAGGCTTTAAATTTGTATCCGAAGCGTTCGAAATAAATTAGCTATTAGGAAAGAATTAAAATCAGTACAGTTGATTTAACAGTACATTTCAGTTAACTAAAGTTCTTTTACATACCTGAAGCAGCAGTGGACGACGGTGACGACATTTTGTTGTTTGTAGTTCGTAGTGCCACAGCCACCTACAGTACAGGCCGGATCAAATCAAGACAAATTAGGCAAGTAAAATCAACGATTGACATAGAAGGAAGCGCAAGTTTGCTAGGTGCTACCATCTCTACACCAAGCGACGAAATTTCAAACTAACCGAGCAGGGTTCCAAATTCTGTCAACAGATGACGCCACTTGGCAAACTTACCGCGTCGTTATTTGATTCACCGTTTTGCGGAGCATCATGGGAGGCAAAGATGATACGGCCTTTACTCTAGGTGGCTGTGGTAGTACCCGGTAACGGCGCGTGCGGAGAATGGACGGATTTTTAATCTCAGTTGGTCATGGCGCTGCGGTAATTGTTGATTGCATAGAAGAATTATAGATGGCGCCTTCTGCTTCCCTGTTGAGCGAGGAAAGCAGCTTCAATCTCAGTTGACCATTGCTCAGGGGAATGAGAACTGTGTCGGAAGTATAGTGGCTGGAATGGGTAGTTGGAAATGAATATGAACTCTCTACTATTAACCCAAGTGTTAACCTACTCGATTTAGCGAGGTGAAATTCAACCAATACATCAACCCTATGATCCTGAACGAATTTTTAACGTAGCAACTACGCCTAAAAAAGCCACCAAAATATATGCATTAAAAGCCAAACATCTGTGACAACTAAGAAAATCTATGAGCAAATTCCGCTCTGCCTCCAGACTATGAGTTTGCTTGAGTATGGTTTATAGTTATTATCGTCGGCTACAGATGGCGTGTTTTGTCATGGCCAGGAGAGCCTTGCCGGAAGTGACCGTGAATCCTTGACTTAACTGCTGTTAAAGTGTTAACGTAACATATAAATTCAACCACCACACCAATCGTATGAGCCTGAACGAATTTTTAACGTAGTAACTACTTTCACGGTAACATGACTATTTTTATTACTGCTTTATTGAATCGGAAGGTGGACCGGAACTTGCACCGATGTACGGAAGTTTCCAATTGCACCTAACCGATTTAGCAATCTTATATCTACGATTAGCTGGACCCGTGCATGCTGCACAGTGATTGAATTTCGTGGATTCAGCCTCTTCGGGTGTTTCGTCGTGTTAGTAAAGTAACTAGTGCTTTCAATTTCTCTTCACCCCACCAACCCACACATCCCAGCCTCCCCGACTGCCCCCCCCCCCCGTAACCCACTGCACGCCCTCCGGCAGTGTAGGGTTTGCATACTGGCCCGCCCTTCCCCGACAACCCCGGTGTTTGATTCCCCCCCCCCCTTCCTCCCTGAACACCCTGCCACCCCACGGCACGCCCTCCAGCGCATCTTGTCTTTTGAAATGTCCCCCCCCCCCCACCTGTTCACCCCCGCTCTGTCCCATCCCCCCCCCCGACCACCCTCCATGATTGTCGAGTCTGTATACCTCCAGGCTTTTTTCCGCAGCCCCCTTGGTGTTTGGTTATAAATTTATTAACCCCCCCCCCCCAAAAAAAAAAGAGAAAAAAAACATCCGCTCCTTGGCGGCACCTGCCCGTATTCCCCTTGTGCTTGACGGGCACATTTAGTAAGCAAATAGTGTTGTGATCTCCCCTTCGCATACTCCCTTCCCCTGGCCTCTTCTCCTTCCCCTCCTCTCCTCTCCCGTCCAACATCTCCCCACTCCTCCCCTCTTCTTCTACTCTCCCCTGTACCCCTCCTCTTCTTCCCTACATCATTGCCACTGCCCCCCCCCCATGTTTGTTGTTGCTGTTGCCCGATGGCAACAGTTGACTGAACGTGAAAGAACTTTGTGAGGGGGCCCCGGGAAGCCGAGCAAAGCGAGCAGCATTAGCCGAGCGGTCAGCGACCTCGTCTCCAAACAAAACGGCTGGTGGTGGTGGTGATGGAGAAAAGTATGTGTTAACAGGACATTTCGTTGAATTTTGGCGCATCCCAAAAAAGACGCATGCTTGTGTTTTACTGAATTGTTAAAAAAAATCCTATCACTGAGTAAGTCAGCAATCAGTATGCAAGCAACTGCTGTACGTTAATGTACGTGATTGTTTCCGCCAACGTTGAAACAATTCATGTGTGTTATCTTCAACAATAGAAGGCGGTACATTGGGGTAATATTTGTTGCTAATTACTTTGAAACAATTCCACTCAGCAATGAAAGCCTGCATCTGCGAAATATGCCATTCTATCGTTAAAAGCTGGCAATTTCGAGGCCTGTTAAAACGTAGCTTAGTTTGGTTGAAATCTCTACGCGTTTACCTGAAACACGGATTCTTTCGACTACATGTTTATTCTGGGTTTTGGTCCAAGGCCATGCACCGTTACTACAACTAAGTACAACCATAACAACGTAACACAACTAAAACAACCAAACCAACGAAACACTGACCACTCTACAGCCCTTGCAACATACGCTAAACACACATCAACACATGTTTGCTACTCAAACACCACTCTTTCGTCATCGCGTCCCCACTTCTCTTCCCCATATAGGGAAAGTTCCATGAGGACTTCCAGTAATTTAGGCTTTGGCAGGCAAGGAAAGCCGCACACCGCACAACGCGAATTCTTTTGACCATGTTTATTCTAAGTCGCGGCCTCTAGCCATCAACAATCAACTATTGGAAGTAATGCACCAAGAATTGTTAGGCACAGTATAGCAATGACATAGCATGCGCACGAAATGCACCAAGAATTGTTATGCACGGTAGCAATGACATGGCATACGCAGGAAGAATGAAACAAAACGTTACTTTAAATTGTAGCACGATTGTAGCCGTTAATTTGAACTGTTGGGCTGTTGCTGCTGCAGGCTGATCCTCCTCCTCCTTGTGCTGGTTCCTGAGGTTGGGTAGTATATTAGTCGATTATTGCACGCAAATGTACTCAAGACACACGTTAGTGTGTCGCCCGCCAAGATAATAAACGATAACACCTATCCAGATAATATATAAATGAGCATGACGACCACTAGACACGTTGTGTCTTTACATCTAATGGTGTTTGGCTGATTTCAGCCATTTGAGGATAAATAACAATGCAACAGAGAAAGGTTGGAACTTGTTTGATCGGGAGACTTTGGTCGCCTAGCAACATAAAAAAAATTGTAAATGACCCAACGTAACGTTTTCTTGTTGAAAAAACGAAGTGAATAACGTTGATATTTGCCTAATTACTGGCTACTAGAGTCCGGCCGCTGAAAGAATGACTCAGCGTTCATCGAATATCGCCTATGTTTACCTTACCGACAGAGAGTTCAATCGAGCCTTGACATGGCGTCAAATTCGACTTCGTTAGGGAAGCGCGGTAAAACTTAACGCATTCAAGCTCGGGAGTTAGTTTAAAACGCCGTAAGAAGTATTTTGAATCTAGGGCGAGTAAATTTGGAGAGCTTAGAACTAACACACAAGCCAGAAAGTGTGCAGTGGCTACGACTGGAGTGTCGTGAGGTTTTGCTACATATCTCATGCAAGATGCGTTAAGCCTATAGCTTTTCCCGGCAAGGGATGTACCGACGCCGGGAAAAAAACGGCCGCGTCTATCACACATTTCGCAGCCTAATTTTTCGATACGTCAATAATAAGACGTACTAGCAGAGTCGCTAGCTTCGCTCGCTCATTCCGCGTCGTCTCACTACGCTCGAGGAGCTTGCATCCTGCACCTCATGTGCTGCTGACAGACATTCCACGTCTAAAACCATCAAGCAAATGGTCAGAGTACAGTACGCGTTTTTCGTAAGTCTTCACAGCATAAACAAATGATAACCATAAATTATTCCAACACTTTGGCCATCCGAGAGCTACGTGCACGTCGATCCATGCTTCCAGTAATTTCTTTGATTCTAAGAGCATCCAAAATCATGTGCTGATTATTTCGACGCAAACTAATTGTATTTATTACTCACAGTTCGTCCATCACATTCCTAAGCGCGCCTGCAATACATCTATATATATCATTCAAAACACACGATTTGTTCGTTTGCACATTTGTACGTCTTCTCCTCCAGAAGTAATCCCCTATGAAGGTGAGAGATGAAAGATTGAGAGAGAGCAATGCGAGACACACATTGAAAAAGTTTACTTTACGTGTAAATCGCTCGCTCTGCTCGCTCAATCCACGCACCACCGTGCTTCAGAAACACGAATGTTTGGCACCCTTTTAATGTTAAAACAGGTTTCCATGCATCAAGTCAGTTGATACAAAACCAATTTTATTATCTATAGGTATTACGTTGCAAAATACGTCGTCCGTTTAGGTTATTTTTTGCGTTCATTTTTTCTCCAGATCATCTCAGTGCGTAACTAATAGCTTCAAGACGATCCATGATTCATGTAATCTCTATGTACTGATTATTGAACTGATTATTACGATGTACTGATTATTTCGATGCAAACTAATTGCAATTGTAGCTCACAGTTCGTTCGTCACATTCCTCAGCATATCTACATTTCACCAACATCATTCCAAACCTACGATTTGTTTATTTGCACGTTTATACGTCTTCTCCTCCAGAAGTAATCTCCTACGAAGGCGAGAGATGAAAGCGCTCGCTTTGCTCGTTGAATCCACGCACCTCCTTGTTTCAGAAACACGAATGTTTGACACCGTTTTAAAACCAAATCTATTGTTTTGATTTTTCCATGCATCAAGTCAGTTAATACAAAAACCAATTTCAAGATGTATATGTGGTGTGTTCAAAATACGTCGTCCTTTTAGGTTATTTTTTCCGTGCATCGTTTTCCACATCATCTCTCTTCGCTCAAGGAGGTTCAGTTTTCATGAACAAACTATGACGTCATGAACAAACCTCATGAGGGTTTTAAAAAAAAACTTTGACGTTATTTTTTCAGGGTTTTTCGCGTTTTTGAGGGTCATAATATCAAGTTACAGCGATGAAAATAGTCCTATCCGAAGCGCAATGTAATTATCTTTCGTTTGGTCCTACTCCCATGTTTGTAGGTGCTTTGATTCCAGAGGAGTATAGGTACAAACAAACACACAAACACACACAAGCTCCAGTATACATGCATGCAAATTAACAACTCCCTATTGTTAAGAAGTGTTGGTAGAGGCAAAAGAATGCTTGGGGTTTGCTTGAAAACTGATAGCCGTTCTATTAGAAGTCTTGGTAAATAAATAAAATCCACTGGGCTCTTTTTTTGTGTTACTTCTCCGCTGTTGATTATAATGTAAAACACGCTGAAGTGACAAGTTGGCATGAGGATTGGTGGGGGTGGGGGGCCTAGTATGCTATTTTTTACGGTTGTAATCGGCACTATCAACAATTAAAGCAGCGGCACAGCAAAACTGGTATGGCGGTAAGAATGCACCGATTCCTTGTTTCGTGCTACGATTCAAAACGTCTGTCAAAAAACAAATCCTTGCAAGAATAATCGTGTAACACTACATGCTTAACGTCTGGATACGAGAAATCTCACGATATGATCGGGAATGGACAATGGATTTGCAGCTCCACTTTGTACCGGTTTGTAAACAAACAAGCGGTACATTGAAATTCATCTGACAACTGTCAATGTTTTAACTGCGTTTTTCCCGTTATTCTAGGTACACACGCTTTAAGGTAACACATGTACATTTAATGTAAACTGTTTTCGCCTCGCCAGGCTTTTGTTGTCGAAAATAATAGAACACTGCCGTAATCACGAGACGGCTTCTGTCGATTTGGTTGCCGTACGTAGTCCAACAGTTTTTCGTGTTAGTTAGTATGCTTATTTTAGACACATGGAACTAAACTCGCATTTATTCTTCATTCGTCTTATTTTACTTTATTTAATTAATTAAAAAAATTAAAGGTATTTAATTCAATATTTCACCATTATTTGGTTTGTTTGGCTTTTGGGCAGCTGAATTTGGAAGGCTTGCCTGCGTTACTCGTGGGTGCCAGCAACCACTAGTGGAGGATGAAAGATGCGTTAAACGCGACTTTTATATTTTAAATAGGAACCTTGATTTTAAAAGTACTTCTACTGGAGCAAACATTTTCTCACTTCACTATGTTATGAGAGGAACCAAAATTATCTTTCTTCATTGCTAAAATTATTTTATGTGTTGTAGGTAGCCGTAACAACGTCTCAAAACGAACATTCCATTGAATTCAAAGCTAATGCACGGACGAGCTCGATCCCTGGACCAAGCTCGTAGTATAGCGCTGCCAAACCATATGAAATATTACAATAAAAAGGTCAAGTGTGCCGTAAAAAAAGGGGTTATATGATTGAAGTTACACTTTACTTGTTAAAACGTCCAATGATAAAAATTGATGATTTTTAATTGAAATAATCAAATGTACAGTTGAGAAATTGCATCTGTTTAAATGCTGTTGTGTTTTACGTTTTAAATATATGATTCGTAAAGCACAACAGTACTTAAACAGATGCAATTTTCTCAATTGTACATTTGATTATTTCAATTAAAATTCACCAATTTTTATCCGTGTACCTTTTAACAAGTAAAGTGTAACTTCAATCATATAATCCCTTTTTTACAGCACACTTGACGTTTTTATTTGTAATCCGTGTTCCTTTTTGGAGCTTGATGTACCTAATCAATCTCCTATACGCTATCAAGCGAGGTCGGCATGGTATGAATGCTCCTCATCACCGAAGACCACTTTTCCTAAATAAATTGGGCTGCGCATGCGCCGACTCTGACGTCATGTATTTGTGATCTCTGAAATCAACATGGCTGTCGTTGTCGATCCAACGAATCGACGCAACTCTGGACCACCAGGACTAACAAACTAGTGAATACTTATTATGAAACGTAAGTGGGACTGCTCCGAACGTAAAAATTGTATTCGAGTGTATTATGCTACATTTGGCAATGTGGAATTTACGGTTGGTTCGCTAGATAGCTACTAGAAGAAACGATCGCGGTCCTATGCGGAAGGCCAGATGAGATAGTAGCTGCTTCCTGGATCAACTCTTATCTCAGCCGGCCTTGGGTATGCGCGCCCTCCCGGCGTAGACTCGTGCGCCGGCACGCCACGCCACGCCGCCAATGATTTTCCCAATATTCCGCACGCCGTTGCAGACGAAAAATAATTTCGGCACGCCGCCGAAACAAACAATAAAAAATTATTTCAACAAAGGAAGAGAAAACTGAAGGTATGTTTCTACATACTTTTCGGGAAGGCCGCCGACGCCGTTGCCTAAACTTACTGAAATTGGCAGATGCCTAAAATTGTTGAAAATCGCCGATCTTCACCAAAAATCGGCGTGCCTATTCACGCCGCCGGAAAAAAAGATTGACGTTGCGCCGCCGAAGATATTATCAATAGTGTACACCTCTATGCCTACTTCCATCACGTTGCGTGACGTTGCGCATGTTTACAAGCACCGATGATTTGACGACAGGTTAGTAAATTGCGTATTGTTACTTCAATGTAAACACATATTTACAGCACTGCGGCCAGAGTATAAAACGTGAATGATGTAATTACGTGAGAAAAGCGGCGAACATTTTGCGTGGCCACCAAGACGTGAATGTGAACGAAACTTAGGATTCATTGACTAGGCTATAGATCGCAGGCAGATTTCAGTGAAAAGAACCTGTAAGTCGAATTACTTACTACGTAAAAAAATAATTAAATGATCTTATACCACGGCTGTGACGTCACGCTAACTCAACGCCATGCTAAACTTCCGTAGGTTAAAACCTGTTAACCGTGAGCGCAAGTGTGCGTCATCGCAAACAGTGTGCGTTATGAAGTTATGAAGTTATACAGCGTCGAAAACTGTAACGCAATGAAAACGTACAAAAGGAATTACTTAACTTGCCGGGCTATCCCAAATTAAATCCTTTACCTGCTAACGCTCACATGTCTGGCTGGCCCATTCCAAGTTTATTCCCTCCGTCGAACTCTTCTCTCCCCCCCCCCCCCCTCCATAACCTAAAATGGAATGACCGATACACCTATTAGGCTATTACCGGTGATTTGAAACAGTTTCTCAAACTACAAACGCATAAAAAGAATTACTTACCTTGCCAGAATGTGGGCACAATATCCTTCTATCCCTGCTTCTTCACATACGAAGTTTATTCTCTCCGAACAGAGCGAGCGAGCTAGCTTACCAGCCAAACCTTCCGAAACGACGCGTCTTCTAACTCCCACCCACCCGCCACAGTCCACAAACTTGAGCATAGCCTACAGTCTGCCTACCTGCCAAAGGAATTGTCCGTCTAACACCCACCTCCCCCTCCACAAACTAAAATGGAATAACCTTCATTCATTTGACATAAAGTATTACCGTATTTCTTGAAGCAATTTTCACAAACACAAAACGTTTTAATTCAATAAGAATTAGCTTGACGTCCCAACCGATTTATTGTTTAATTTATTGTTTAAATCGAGCGGTTATCGATTTTAACCAATAACTATTACTTAATGGCTTCTTACTGGCAAGGTTGCCGGCTTGTAAACCACATAATATTATAAAATGTTTCTTACCAGCCGTATAAAGCATTAATCTATCTTATTCTAAAATAAGAAGCCAGTGAAATTAACTCGTATTGCTGTTTTGGTGGATAAGTTAAACTTTCTGGCAAGACCATCAGAACTGTTCCAACATGGCGTGCAACGCTTTTTCCCCCATGCTTTGTACGAAGATTGCAAACCAAATCAGCATGACCAAGGTTGCCGGCAAAATTTTGGAACAAGTTTACTTTACGCACATGTCCCGAAATTCAAAAAAAGAGAAAAAAGCCTACCTTTAATTTTCACGGAAGGCACTACAAATTGATCCCAACTTGCAGATTAACCAATTAACTGCCCAATTAACTAACCAATTATCTGCCCCAGTATGAAATACCAAACCCCAACCAGTTAACTACCTCGGTATGAAATGCCAAATCCAAAACTTGCCTAACCTAACCTAACTGACAATAACAACAAAACCACACGAAACTGCCAAAACTGACAAAAATGGATGGGTGGTCTGAAACTGACAATACCATACACACAGTCATCAAAATTGGCCAATGCATAGGCCACCTCCATTGCAATTTACACATGCATAATGTAAATGTCAGGGTAGTGGGAGGGGGGGAGGGGAGGTGGAGGGGGTTGTGTAGCTAATGTGAAGTCTTAATTTAGTTATATCAGTCAATTGGGTTGCATATAATCTGTATAGTTATTTGTATTTTTTTTACAATTTTTTTGTCTTGTTTCTTTTCGTGATTATTTCTTTCTTTAAATGTTGCCATGTTTTCCATTAGATTTGATTTCTGTCCTATCTTGAATCTGAGGGGTGCTAACTAGAAAAGTTGGACTTAGAAAATGTTGGATCGTCAGTGTTTTCGTGAATCACCCTGTAAAATCCAATATGTAACAATACAAAACCAAGCTTCATAGATCACAGTTGTGTTCTTGTTTGTGGCTGTTGTAGTTGTGTTTTTTTTTTCGTTTCGCCAGTAAAACTAGGGTATCGCTAACAGAAACTGCATACCGTTATTTAAACCAAAAAAAATAGAGCATAAATAGGTCTAAATTGAAGACCCTTCCTCCCGCCACACAAAAAAATCTTACATTTTTTTTTGGGGGGGGGGGAGGCGGATCCTTCTATCACTGCAGTCCATTGAACATTCGAGCCTTGCTTGATAATTTTCAACAACAATATGCGCTATCGCATATACCGTACAAAATCAAGCTCCATGGATCACAGTTCTGTTCTTGTTTACGTCTATGGCGTCGCGCAACAAAGGGCATGCAGTCGATTGTTGCTAGCCACTTTGAAACAATTCAACTCAGCTCTGAAAGCCTGTATTTACGAAATAAATACGCCAATCTATCGTTTCTAGCTGTCAATTACTAGCTGAAATTAACAACGTAGCTTAGTTTGGTTTAAATTTATATGCGTTTAGCTGAAACACAGATTCTTTCACGAACATTTATTAGGAGTCGTGGCCCGTAGCCGTACGCCCCTTCTAAGTCTAAAGCTATACAGACCATACCATACCATGCCCTTTCAAACAAAGGGTTTACAAAGGGTTTAACGAGCGTTAACCACTCCTGGTCGTCTGCCTTGTCATACCCTTTCAATGGGTTTCAAAGGATTAAGCGTTAACCACTCCTGGTCATCTGCCCGAAGCCCTAAGGCCCTATGTCTGCAACAGCCAGATTCCCAGGCATAACCTTTCGATCACTGTTTTATTTGAGGCCGTAGCTAAATGCTGTACGCCCCAACACAAAATACTACACACAAGATCTGCACAAGACAAAATAGCCCAACAACTACCTCCACTACAACCAAGTCCAGACCACACGCACCAACGCACTAGAGCACACTACCAGACGCTAGACCTAGATCAGGAGCACACCCATCAAATCTCTATCCCTATACGCCTGCAGAATCTCGCAACTGCCCGCAACTTCGCTACTGGATTGTGACCCATGGACTGCGAAAGCAAGTCATGCAACAGCGGAAGCTCGCGAGTCCAGGGATCCAACAACACACGCCACTGCGCATACTGTGGACACAGGAGCAGGACATGTTCCGGTGTCTCCTCAACAAGACAGAACCGACAGACTGGAGTACTGACCCACCCAAAATGATGCACATGGGCACGCAGGAGCGAGTGGCCAATCCGTAATCTTGAGAGCGTTCTCGCATCACCATACCCTAACCTCTCCACATTGGATTTGACACAACACTCCGGGTTCACCTCATGAAACCGCCTGCACACCGGCAACGAATCCCAGTCAACTTGCCACATTCTCAAAGCCCAACGCCGGACAAGCGGCTTGCGCATCTTGGCAGAAAGCACTGGACTTATTTCCGGGCAGTCCGTAGACCTTTCATTTTACCCTTCAACAATCCACTTTTTAGCAAAGACATAACACGTGCACGAAGAATGGATCTGGAGTTAGCTGAGTGGCATTGTTCCCTAATTACAATGGCTAAAACAATGTGAAACAATCAAAATGATCGTTCATGGACCCGTAACTCCGGAATAGCTCTTTCAATCGAAAAAGTGGTCACTCTGAGGATGAATCCCAGAAAAATGTCTGGCTTAGATCATGTTTCAGATTTTAGGTAGGTGCAGTAGGTGCAACCGTGTCACACCAAAAAACAACAAGAAGAAGAAAAAGTGAACAATTTTCAAATTTACGTGTGGCTTCCTACGTTTACTCTTGCACGGAATTGCGTAAAAGTTGATCTAGACACACGCTAGTATGTCGCCGCCAAGTAACAGTAGATCATCCCTTTGTAGACATCCTATTGTTAAAAAATTGATTGTCAATGATAAAAAGGCGGCTCACTAGCAGACATGTGTTTGTTAACTGTAAACAACTGAAAGCAGATTTTGACATGTTAAGGATAAATCCCAATGCGACAGAAATGTTTCAAATTGTCGAAATGTAAGGGGAAGGGTCAGAGATTAAGAAAAACTAAAAGTTAAAGGATGAGTGTCCACCAATCATAGAGAAAAAGATGCGTCATTAACGTTGTTTTTATGTTACTGTCTAGCTAGCCAGCTGGCTAGCTAATAAGATTTTTCTCATGTTAAATCCCATAGACTTTTTGCTCATGGCTAGTGCAAAATTGAGAAGGCCTACGTAGCTGAATTGTGGCACACGGATGCATGGTGATCTGAGCATGGTCCTTTTGTTGGTTTGGGGGTTGTAGGGGTCAGGACAAATGCGTGGGAGGGTTTTGAAATTCGCCACCAGCGAATTTAAATTTCATTTCTTTTCCAAGTTGCAACCAAAGATTTCAAGCAACAATGTCTTGAACAATCAACACTCGTTTTTAGATTTATTGTAAAAGCCTGAACGAACTAAAAACTGATCTGTAACGAAGGACAAAATAACGACGCATTAACGTTGCCGTGGATTGCTTAAGAATAAAATGATGCACGTTATGGTTACGCAACAATACAAGCATCCACGAGCTAACGGGTTTTTTGTTAATAACTCAAAAATAAAATGCTTCGCGTTCTGCTGTTTTAGTAACAGTGGTCTTCGGGGGTTTCTGCATGACTAAATGTCAACGAAATCTTGAAAAGTTAAGGGGAAGGTGCAGGGTAAACAAAACAACTGAAGGGAATGCGCTGATTGAGTGAGCGAAGCGAACGAAATCAGCGATTGTTAGCCAGTGTGTGCAAAAATGGGATTGAAGCAACTTAAGTATGTGAAGAGTTGTCATACAATAAACTAAGTCGTGGCAGTTTCGCCAATCTAACGGCTAATTGGCAACGGTAAATTTGAAAATTAGAAATTTGAAAATTTATTGAAATAAAATTCCTCTAGAAAAAAGGTACTGATGAAGATAAGACAGTGTAACCTTATGTACGTTCACAGTCCCATGAAAGGTGATATATCCACCCAAAACCAAAACTGGTAGAAAAACCCGCCAAGTTTCCAAAAACGATCGGCCTTTGAAGGTAGTTATAATATTCAACCAAGAAACGGCCGCCAAGGTCAATCCTAGTAGCCAAGTTAATTACACCCAATAATACTTTACGCGTTAAATGAAAACTTGAAGATTACTACAGCAAGTAGCAATCTTCAAGTTTTCATTTAACTTTAGCACTATTAGTCGGTGCGATTAATTTGGCTAATAGGATTTACCTTGACGGCCTTTCCTTGGTTGAATGATATCACTACCTTCAAATGCCGATCGTTTTTGAGAACTTGGCGGGTTTTTCTACCAGTTTTGGTTTTGGGTGGATACAAATCTAAATTCCATACCTATCGACTATCTGGCCAAGTTTGTTCGAAATATATCGAATAGGAACGGAGAAATTAAAAGTTTTAGTTTTGCTGGAAATAATACTTCAATTATATATATACATGCATGGAAGCATCCTTGGTAACGGGTAATGAATGGCCAAGAGTGCACCTTGCATTCACCTCAAATAGGCGAGCAAGGCCACGACTTAAACAACATTGTTTTAAACATTGTTATTATGCAACAATGCCAATCAGCAAACGCAAGTTGCAAGACGTAGACTGAAGAAAAAGGGTTTTGGTGTGTGTATAGGTAGTTTTGCTAGTCACTGAGTTATTGAGCAACGCTTCATAACACCACAAATTATTAAAACAATGCCTATCATCATGAGTCTATGAAAATGATGAGTTTTCAACTCTATCAGATTCAGTTTGCTCTAGCCTGTGATCAAAAACCCCATACTGTACGGATGCGACACCTGTTGCCAGATCCCTGAAATAAATTTAATTCGTCTCGAAAACCGAAACCGAAATCGAAACTTTGATCACGCGAGCAGCTCTTAATCCGGAAACACAGTTAAGTGCGGAGCTGTTTCCTTCCTTGACTGAAGCTCGCCCTTGTATCCGACACTTGAATTAGATGTTTCTACCCAAGGCCCGCTGAGATAGTAGC
>JAHWFP010106468.1:0-14589 GCA_023313725.1 Lithobius niger
GGGGGGGGGGGGGGATTGAGGCTTAATGGCGCGTCGACAGCTTGGTCATTAGCGCCAACCTCAGTCACAGTGCAGTGGTCCGGGTTGCCACTGCACCACACATTACAGAGATATTATTCAAACCCCTAATCTAAATCTTGTCATACATCTGTACCTCCTGCAAAAATTAAAAAACACCGGACAGGAGGACAGACTTATCGCCCAATTGACGCGCAATGTCATGCGGAAGATGGAACCGAGGACGAACACCATCAAGATGGCGACAATCAACAAGTAAGTGCCGGACCGTAAGTGGCCGTCGACACCAAGAACATTCAGGAGGGTCAACCCCCCGCAAAAGGAAACAGTGAGTAAGTCTGGTGTGACCAATTCGCAAACGGGCCAACACAACCTCCTCACGGCGACTGCGGCGACACGCCGAGTGCCACTCCTCGATAGTGCCTTTAATGGCCCGTAACTTATTGCCGTCCTGTCTGTCCCACGAGGTTTGCCAAAAGGCGTGTAACCTCAGACGCAGAGTTGGAAAGGCATCTGAGGGAACAAGCCTGAGATCCCTACCGAGAGGGCCAGAAAGGGCCCCTTTCGCAGCAGAATCAGCTTGTTCATTCCCTGCTATCCCAACATGGCCCGGGATCCAGCAGAAAAGCACGGTTTTCCGCCGGCCAGGCAAGCGGGAAAGCAAAGCTTGGACACGTTGTGTCAAGGGGTTCCGAGGATTGTAATTCGCCAAGGACTCCAGGGCACTCATGGAATCACTAAAGACAATGAAATGCGTGCCCTGAAGGTCAAGGATCCATTCCACCGCCAAACCAAGAGCCAAAAGCTCTGCAGAGAACACAGAATAGCCTGATGGAAGGCGATGGGCTACCGTTACACCCTTACACACACAAGCACACGCCACGCCAACGTCGGACTTCGACCCATCAGTAAACAGGCGCTGATAACCGGCGTACTGAGAACTCAGCCGCCGGAACTCCTGTAAGTACCTTGCTGGTAGAGTGGAACCCTTCGGGAGGGACGCCAGAGCAAAAATGAAACTGCCACCTGGGACAAGCCAAGGGGCAACTGGCATTCTCTCAAGCCCCAAGACGCAGGGCATTTCAAAGGCTATCTCCTGACAGGACTGCTGGAGCCTATCGCGGAAATCACCCTTACCCACCCTGCGTCTACCGACTCGCAAGTCTGGCCCAAAAACCATGGACCAAGCAGGACTGGATTGCACAGCAAGCAAACGCACAGCATACTGAATGGCAAGCTGTCGCATGGGAAAAAACCACATGGGAAAATCCTGCTGAACGACCAAGATATTGCTACAGAACTTAATTCCTTCTTCGTTTCCACCTTACAACCGACTACCGTCCCATCGCCCTTACCAGCTCAGCTCATCCCTGTTCCATTTCAAACTGTGGGGAAACCTCTCCCTTGGTAACATTAGACATCGGTACTTCAGCGAGCGGGTCGTGCAGCCATGGAACGCCCTTCTGGCTCATGTGGTCTCTGCACCCTCGCTTAACTTTTTTAGACACCGTCTGGACCTGTTTCTCTCGTAGTTCTTGGTTGGGGTTGGGGTCGGGGGGATGCATTTTAGCCAGCACAGGCTGTTTTCTATTCTATTCTGTTATAGATGCAATACAACAAATAAATAAGTAAATAAACGTGCCGTCTCTGAACTGCTCAGTGACTATGATAAACGTCGTCCTAATAATGGGAACAAATTGTTCGAAAGCCATCGACAGTAGACGACCGGAGCACTGCCCTAAACCCAAAAAGTTTAACCTTTCTTGCCCAAAAAATAAAGTAAACGAGTTCCAGATTTGTATTTTCAATAATGTGGGCATCAAATCTATTTTTAAACAGATTAACTGTGGGTGCTGAAACCACTGATTCGGGAAGACTATTCCAAAGTGGTACGAAACCAGGAAAAAAAAGTTTCGGGCCCATTCATGAGAATGGTACTGGTATTCAAGTTCATAAGAGTGGCCTCTAGTTGCCTGGTAACGTTAAAGATGTAGTTTGGTGTGCAGGGTATGACATACGCAGTTTTGTCTTAGAATTTTGTAAAGTATGATAATACTACCTCTATGGAATCGCCACCAGATGGAATGTGTTGTTAGGGAACGCAGTCTTCACTCGTATGGTTTGTGACCCAGACCACTAACTCTGTAAATCAATGCTGTTCACGATGTAAGTCATAGTAAGTTACCTTTAAGCAATTATGTTTCCTTCCAAAAGCATACAATTGGCGTACTTTGTGTAAGTAACATGACTCGTGTTCTAATAGAGAAAGCACTCTCACCAAATCGATAATGGCGTTTCTTGTGATTTGGTGAATGATTGGTTTCGTTCGGTGGTTGAGTACGAGCGAGTCAAATCCATTGTGTAATTCAAAACTAAAAAGTTAATCTGCAGGATTATCAATGACCTGTATAACAAGTTTATTTCAACATTTAACTTTGCCCATTATTCATTGCTTTGTTTAGTTTCATCTGAACCGAAATAAGTGTTGTAACGATCTAAAGTTTAAAAGTAATTTCTTACTGTGATTGAATTGTTCTTTTTATGTTTGAAGTAGTGAATCGAAGAACGACCTTCATAATGAACGCTGAATGAGTTGGAGAAAAGAATATGCTCGATAACTATCCTTGCATGCGGACTATTACCTATGATAATTGATCACATATTTCATTATCCGATAATACTGTTGCTGTAATCCCTCCATTATTTGTAAATTATAATAAATTTAAGAAATTTTTACATGCGACTGATGTAAATTCCTGATCGGAAACTTCCGGTTTAGAAAAATTCCGATCTAGGAAAGTCAGAGCCTACGGAAAGACGTCTTTTTTCTTTACTCTTTCAGATACCGAACTTTATGCCTATGGAGAGGCCGTATTCTTTCTACTTTAATAGTTTAAATAAGATTAAAGTATAAAATTGGCTTTGGTCTTGGTTCGTAATGTTTAGGTGTATTAATACCAAAGTGTGAGTAGCCTAAGTTTCATATTGTCAGTACTTGCCGGGTTAGACTTAGCTTGCGACTTTTTTTCATATTGCTACAGAAAATGTTGCCAGTCGCAAATGTGCCTGTTTACACGCTGGTTGCACAATGGGTTGTGCAGTTGTGAAAAGTCAGTCATTATGTCACGTGGTGGAGCCAGTGTTGCCAGATGTACGATATTATGATAATCCTGCGATTATTTTGTGCTCTCTACGATGTACGATAACACTTGCACGAAAACGCAGAACTGTACGATTATTTTAAGATTTCGTTATGTTATTTCTTAATCTTAATGATTGCGAATAAAATTTTGAAAATAGGTAAGGGTTAATTTTTTAGATCGTAAAAATGTTTCTCGCGCTGCGACCATAGAAATGCCATGTGACTAAATGTAGCAACACAAGCCCAACCGAGACCACGGGAGAGTGTGTTTAGGAGGTGGCCATAGCGATGCTTGCCAAATGCAGTGCTCGCCGAATATGACAGACGCGGCGCAGCTGTCCCGTTCATTGATCGCGGTGCTTCTTGTCACTGTCATAATGATAACTTCAGTACATTTATAACAGGAATTCGTGCAGCATACGTAAGTGACTTAATATTACAATGCCACCAGAATCCATGATTCCTAAAAGAAGAAGAAGCAAGTGTGCTACTCCACACAAAAAAAAAGCATCATCGAGGGGAAGCAAGTGATAAATTTCCACCATATACCCAACATCCGGTGGAGCCATATGATTCATGTCGAAAGTTTCGTAAGTAAGCAGATGGCTTTCATTTTGTAAGTGTTGTAAGCCAATCGTTGTTAAATTTTGCACATTTTTTTGTACTATATATTGTGTGTTCGTGTGGTAACGATATCTTTAAAAGTACGATATTTTTTTTGTTAAAATGTGATAATTTTTGACCGCTTGTACGATAACGACACCCCCTGGAAATCTGGCAATAGTGGGTGAAGCAGTCACTTGGTGGATTAGAGGTTGAGTAGTCCCCATAAAAGTGTTAGATTATCCAAATTAACCCACGGTGACATGTGTGGGTTTTCAGATTAACCGCGTCTATAACAACTATAATTTTAGCAAGGGGATGTGTTAGCGTGACGTCACCACCGCGCATTAAATTATAATAAGCCTAGTTTACGTACAGCAAACTTATCTCAATCATTCGTTTTATTCTTTATTTTTCAATTCGGAATGAAACTCGTGAAGGAGAAAGACTATTAATATTAAACCACCCCCTTGTGGTATTACTAGCTATTAATTGCACTATCAAAACTGGGGCAATTGATAGCTAGTAATACCACATTTCACGTGTTTTACCTGATGTCAAAGTAACTTGGTGATCGTAATGGGAATAACCCATCATCAGTTCGTACATTAAAATTAGTATGAATTAGTATACATTAGGCGAGGCATACAGCATTTACAGTATTAAATTTTACAATTATCCACCCATTTCAGTTTTTTTTTATCATAGGTCTTTAAACAAAAACAACAGATATTGATATCTTAAGGTACGTTTAAAATGTATGTTGCTATTCTCAATGGTTCTGCCTTTTGGGAACCTCCATTGTGATTTCGGATGTGTCTAGGCCCTTTAATCCAATTCCACTCTCCCTTCCCTTTTGTTAGTAGTAAAAAATCCCGCAGGTGTAACTGCCTGCATCCCGAGACTTTGGGGAATGAAAATGAGCTAAATTTGTATAAAATTCTCATACATTTTAATTTTTATTACGTGAATTTAAATGGTATACCATGGCCAATAAACTATCCGACCCGACCTACAGCAATATTAGAGAAGTAGACGAAATGGGCGCTACTTCATTTCATAAGTGAATTTATGGTACAAACAGTCACTAATTCCCATTATTACCATAGTTCAAATGCAGTTTACTTAAAATAGTTTAAGCCACACAACAGTTTGTGCACGCCTATTCCTTCCTGACTCTACTACGAACATTTTCAGCAGACTACAAGGGCCATGTTGTACGTTTAAACAATTTCAATTAAGAGTTTATTAAAGGAATACTGTGCCTTACAGCAACGAAAGCACTATGCAATGCAGGTTTTCTAACAAGTAGTCCATGCTTTACGTATTGCAAAATGCCATGTCTGAGGCAGCCTGTTCCCGTACAAACATCTTTTACTTACTTACCATTGGTTCTACAAAAATGTATCCGATATTCCGGCAACATTGAAAACTAAAACGGTTGCGATGGTTGCTGGCTACCTGGTTAGCGTTGTTGAAGAGAGAATAGACTGTCCTACCTGCCTAGGCAAAATAGGTTCAATAACTTCTGCAAGTCCCCTTCACGTTCTAATTCACTACCAAGATCGAGAGGTTTGAGGTCCTAGCAGAAACTTCGTTTTTGTGTTGGACACCGTTGTTGATTTTCTCAACTCTGCCTTGATGAATGTCAGCATTCGTGGAAGAGGAATCCAGGAAAATAGTGTTTTGCAATAGTGTCGTGCAGTAGTTTGAAGATGCTGGAACTTCTTCTACAGCAGTTCCTGAATCCTTTGCTGGATAACTGGGCCAAGTCAGCAACTGACAAAATGCAAACTTCCAAAACATTTACGCAGAAACCTATTTCTAGAAAATTAATGAGGACTTAGTCCCAATACTGGGCTTAACGAGGGATGGTTTATATTTATTTTTAACAATAAAAGAAAATGGTGAAATAAGACTACACCAGAAATCCTACTTTTTTTAAAGTTTTAATTACTCCCGTTTAATATACGTATTTAGGCGCAGGTAACTGTCAGTTTCCTGTAGTTTGCAACTTGAGTAAAGTTTGTTGCTTGTAAGTTATGCCAAAGTTTCACGGAAGTCATCTTAATATCTTTGCTCATAAATAAAGGATAGTGTGAGACAACAACGAGTTTTCCTTTTCTGGGGGAGGGGGGCGATGGATTGAAAATCACAACCACAAAGCAGTTTTATTAATTAGTACGAATAATAAAGACCGTACAAGTAACAGAAGTCATAAACGGTATCATATGCTCGAAAGCTGAATCCAAAGTTCTACCCAAAGTTTTGTCTAAAGGGGCAATGAGCCATGGGCGTACCTTTTGGCTTGTAAGCTGTGTGGCAACTCGGGTGTCAAGGAACCTTTGAAGTAGCAACAAAATATTGAGGGCTATATCCAACCAGAACACCGAAACGATAAGGTACACAGCGGTTGGAAATTTTGGAATGAATCTGGTTGTAAGTAGCACTAACAGCTTCGAAGCCACCTTTTAAGTTTCTCATGACTTAAGTGATCGTTCAGAATACAGACTTTAACCTATGTTGATACAACATTAGTTTAAGAGCACATTTCGGCAGCTACAAGCAGGGACGGCCTAGGTCAGTTTTTTTTGCGTCTGCCCAACACTCCATAAAAGGCGTAGCAGGTGGGCGGAAAACACCGATTTTTTTAACGGGTTTGGATTTCTCCTCCATTAAATGCACAATACCTGACGCTTCGTTGGGCACCAGAAAGTCAGCGTTAGCAGATACCACATTTTATTGTAGCACTAGCCCCCCCCCCCCCTTCCCAATCCTCAATATCACGAACTCCAAAGAGGTTCTGCTGAGTGGCGGATGTAAGACAAAAGGCCCAGCCCTGAAAGGCATGAAAGATGAGACCTCTGTCAGTTCCACCACTCCCTCAAAAGAAAACATGAACAGAAAATAGAACCACAAGTGAAAGTAGAGGAAGGAATGTTTCTAGAAGACAATTTGTGGGATTTATTCAACACGACATGAAATATTGTTCTTTTTTTATTTACCTTTTTGAGTTTTTTTTAACCAAAATGTCCCTTGGGCCGAGGCCTCCAAAGTACCATGGGGTACGTACGGCCCCAACTGCCGATACGTTTAATATACCAATGGTTCTGATGCTTTTCATCGTTGTTACAATTTATTTCGCGCAACTTTTTTGTTTCTAGATTTCATAGCCCATTTTTTCTGATGTTTTTTTACCTTTTGCACTGGGTCCATCATGTACACGGACATGAATCAAAAAGAACTGCACATAATATGAAACCGATTCAGTACCTCTTTTTTGAAATTAATTTCCAGGGGGGGGGGGATGCGTATTTCGGGGAGTAATTTTTGCTGGAAAAAGCTCACAACTGGGTGCTATTTCGACTTGCAAAAAAGGTAAATCTTGTTATTTAGCAATTCTGGGGATTCCCTCTAACCTGCATACGCCCATTAATGCCAGGAGAGATCATACAATTTTTCTACATTTGTAGCATTTCTGCTAGCAGAGGTTGGGTGGTTGGTGGGAGAGGGGAGCAGATCAACTTTGTGTCTGGAAGTAAACCTGAGGCTATGAATCAGAAGTGAAACGTCCTTAGGTTGTGCTTCTCATCTTTGCTGAATGTTTGGCCAAAGTTAGCTGCCCCGTTGCTGTAGCAAACCCGCCCCCTCCAATTCGCACCAGCTATACTTTCATATCACATTTGGTGGGGATGGAGAGTAAGAGAACTGGCAATGACTGCATGCCAACCATAACTTGTACTGTAGCAATATTACCGACAAGTTTTATAATTTTTTTTTATTCACTTACACAGACTAAGATTCTGATTATTTTACTGACCTAATTTTCACATACCGTACTGCGACAGGCTTTAATTAGACTCCCTTGAACTTCACAGACTTAGGGCAGATATGCACCTTACCTATGAGCTGCTAAGGGGCAAGAGTGGGATAAACTTTGAGCACTTTTTCGAACTACGGGCTTCTGATCGCACAAAGGGACACCCTCTTAAGTTGGTTCCTGGCAGGGTAATTTGTAGAAAATTCTTTGTTGCCAACCGTGTTGGAACGCCCTGTCCGAGGCTGTTGTCATGGGCAACTCCCTTCCAACTTTTAAACACCGACTCCGGACTGCGATCTCTCTTCCTTTCTTGTTCGTCGGGAGTTAAGTATAATTGAAATGTATTGTTTCTGTATATTGTGTTTAATTTGTTTTTAAGACATGGCTCCAGTTGCTGCACAATGTTTAACTTTATTGTATTGTATTTATTTAGGACCATTGTCAGTGACACTTGTGTCTCTTTGGTTCCTATTTCCATTTGGGAATAAATTGTTTTATTTATTTATTTAAGTTGATTTACATGTTTGAGCTTTAAACATTAATCCTACATTGGTTTGTCAAAATCATCCCTTTATCTTCAAGTGCAAGATCAGTTTTGCGTGTTATTTTGTGGGCACCATTTCCACATTCGACCATCAAAGCTTTATTCCAAACGATTTCCAGGCTGCTCGCAGCAGAAATTTGTATCCTCATTATTGTGAAATTAGTTTTTCTCGGCTGTAACAAAGCTATTGGGCACCGTTCCTTGTGTGTAGACTATCCCTAGACTCCTAGGACACAACCTTTGCACGAAAGAACGACTGTAATTGGGGATGGGAACACCTGGCAGTAGATTAGTGGTTCTATATGGAACTGGGAAGCAATGCTCTACTACGTTTAATTGAGGAAGGACTGAGTAGCCGTGGCTTCTGTATTATCCTGAAACTTACGAGAGCATGGTAGCCTACCGAAACTAATACCAACATCATCACAAACACCAAATCTAGCAAACAAAATGTTCGTTACAAGCCTAATCTTAAAGGTTGGTTGTCACAAACAGAATATTTACATAATCTACCGTGGTGCCATCGAGACAGTGATATCATCAACATTCAACTTACAGGGATTCGTCGTCGCTCGTGCATCGCATGGATACAGAGTACTATAGTATACATGCAGCATAATGTATGAACATATGTACAATATTGTAATGGTATAGTATGTAATATATAGTACGTATTGTGCCTATTCTGTATCCATGTGGAGCGCGAGCGACGAATCTGTGGGAAGATGTACGTAATTTGCACTCAATTATTGTGGAGGCACATGACTTTTGTTTCTTTAAAAGAACTGGCATTGAGTATGCCTTACTCAATGCACGCAAGGGGCCGTCCGTACGTTACGGCACACTCTGAGGGGTGGGAGGGTGTTTGATTAATTGTGACACAGGGGTGGGGGTGTTTTACTCTAGCTGTCATAGATGCACCAACTATAGACTTCAAAGTGCTGGTTTCAAGACGTCCAGTCGCTATACCTTCCACGTCCCTCATGTCTTCTGGTAGCCCTACACCACCAGGTCGCGCAGCAAAAAGAAAACTAGGTGCGGGCAAGCCTATTTCTTGTATATATCCTTCCATTAACTTGTTAACTGCAGCTTCCCAAACTGACTTATCACTTAGTACATAATACCGTAGTATTCCAGAGATAACTTTAAAGATATTTTTTTTACTCAGGTCAAGTTACTGGCTTTGAGACCATCAGTTCCTATACCTTCCTATGCCTTCGTATCTTCGACATGCAGTCCTGCACCATCGAAGGTTCATAGCGAAAAGCCTATTTCTGGTATGTATCTTTCCAATAACTCAACTGCAGCTTCGCATAGGCCTACTGACTTATCAGTTCATACACAATAACATAGTATTGCAGAGATTACATTTAAATATCCTTTTTTTTTTACAAACAGTTTTTACAAACAAACAGAGCCTATCATCCATTTTTTTTCTCTTTTCGTTTTTTTTATAGATGTATCACCTACAGAGGTAAAGTTGCTGGCTTTGAAATCTTCAGTTCCTATGGCTTCCACGGCCTTCGTCTCTTCACCACGAAGTTCTGCACCATTGGGGTTCAAAGCAAAAAGCAGAGTAGACGCCGCCGACTATTTTTGTGTGTATCCTTCCGATAACTCGTTAACTGCAGCTTAACATACTCATATGTGTTAGCATAGTATGCGGAAGATTATTTTAAAAATCCATTTTTTTAATGTGTTTTTTATATATTTATATTTTTTTTTGTATAGATGCACTAACTACAGAGATCAAGTTGCTTGCTTTGCGGCTTTCAGTTCCTATGCCTTCCACAGTATTTGTCGCTTCACCATGCAATCCTCCACCATCAAGGTTCACAGTAAAAGGAAGCGTGGATGCTGACAAGTCTATTTCTGGTTAGCATCATTTCAATAACTCTTTAGGTCTGCTTGGCCTTTGGTTTTTGGATGACATTTATAGGGAGGTAGATGCGAGGTGGATAAGTATAATCTCCCTTATAGGCTTCCAGCTGTCCTGTCGGGAGATATCCGTTGAAATGCCCCGCATAATTAGGCTTGAGGAAATGGCAATGGCTCCTTGGCTTGTCCCATGTGGCATTTTCGCATCTGTTTGTTAACCCCAATGGCAGACATTTTTCCAGCTTTCTGCGGCAATGTAGCTTTCATTGTGAAAGTTCTGCAGGATTAATACTATTGAAATAGCAGCAAGGTGGATATCTTCTGCAGATACTGCTTTCATTCTCTGGCTTAAGACACTGTGATGCTGTGAAACTCAGTACTCTTGACTTCACACACTTACAGCATCTCTTATCTGCTCCCTACGGAAAAGGGTTGTGAGCGCGCACTGTCAGGTGAGGCCCTCTCGGTTAAGGTTGGATGACCGGTTTCCACAACGCCCTGTTGCTGCCAAAGGGCCTCCCAAAAAGTTTCACTCCACCAGCAAGTTACTTGCCGGCGTTTTGGCAGCTGTGTTATCGGACGTTGGCACGGCATCAGGGAATGAATGTTTCTCATTCCTTCCATTAGGCTAGTTTGTGTTTTACATGGAACTTCTGACACACGGACTGGCTGCTGCACGGATCCTCAATCGTCGGGGCACATTGTTTAATCATCTTGAGTGATCCCGTGAGTGCAGTGGAATCTTCGGCGTCATACTCTCGGAACCCTAGACACAGTGAATACAAGCTCTGCTTTCCTGCTTGCTGGGCCAGTGGGAGACTCGTGATTGTCTGCTGGACCCCATTCATGTTCGTATAGCTGGGAATGAGCACGCTGATGTGGCAGCTAAAGACTGGCCCTTTCCTGGTCCTCTTAGAAGGCATCTTAGCTTTATTCCATTGGACACCTTTCTAACTCTTCTGTTTGAAGTTGTATGCTGCTTGGCAAGCCTTTTGGGACAAATTAGATAGCAATAAGTTACGGGGGGGGGGGGGGAATTGAGGCTTAATGGCGCGTCGACAACTAAGTTACGGGCTATTAAAAGTACTGTCCAGTCATTACACTCAGCTTATCGCTGAGAAGAGGTGGTGTTGGCACGTTCATGTAATGGTCACACCAACCTTGCACATTGCTTCCTTTTGAGGGAGAGTATCCCCCTAGATTGTCATTGGTGTCGCCGGCCACTTATGGTGCTAGTTGATTCCCACCATGTTGATGATATTCGTCGCTGCTTCCATCTTCCATGAAACTTAGTACGTCAATTGGGTGATGAGTCTGTCCTCCTATCCGGGTTTTTTTTAATTTTTGCTTTAGGTACTGATGTATGCCGAGATCTAGATTTTAGGCTTGTTTAACATCACTGTAATGCAGGGTTAAAAAAATTCATGATTTTTACAAAAAATCCAAATAATCGATTTTTTTTATTTAAATCAATGATTTTTTTTGATTTAATCTTATTTTTTTCTTCAAAACTTGCGTAAACATTATTTAAAAGTTGTGAGGCACAGCAAATACAAAAATAACTTGTAAATTATTTTAGTAGTTGTAGGCTACAATTGCATAAGCTTAATATTCAAACTTACGCTTAAGCTTAATATTCAGTGATTATGAGAGCTAAGTAGGCTATTTTTTGTACTCAAAGAACTTCAAAGGTAGTATTATAAAAACTTAGTACAAGTAGGCTATTGTTTTATAGGCCTACTCATAACATTTTCAACAGTAATTATAGCAACTTTGTTGTTTCATTCCCAAGATAGATTCAACAGTAATTACAAGAACTTAGTACTAGTTGGCTATTGTATCATACTCAAAAATAGCTCCTACAATAAGTAACTAGCATAAATGACAACTTTCTAGGCTATTGTTTCATGCTCAAGGTAGCTTCAACAGTAAATATGGGAACTTGATATGCTTCCGTACTCAAAATATCTTCAACTTTTCACGAATTATTGGGTCTTGTCATTTACTAATTGCTATTAGTTAAGACACTTTTGCTTAATTCCTTTAACGTTCTTGATACATAGAATTAAACAAAAACAGTAAATTGACAGCTTTGCCTAAGCCTAAACGCTTTCGAAGTTTGCATTGCACCAGTCCAAACTATGAAAATACCCCTTCCACATGTGCAGTGGAGGCAGTTGCAGTGTGTGACAGTTCTGCTACATCGATCACCTCCTGGTCCACTTTGTCCTACTGTGAAGTCCTTATAGTGCGGTCTGTTCGCGCAACTATCCGGCAATTTGTGATAAAAAGGTGTCACTTTGAACACTTTCAGCTTACGTCCATACAAGACATATTAGATAGGGACCTCACCAAAAAATCAATTTAAATTCAATATGGCGGCCATTTTCCAAAATGGCGGATTAAATCTTAAGAATGGCATACATTAACAGTTTACGTGTTTTTTTCATTGTGTTTCTTTTTCCAAAAGTAGCCTATGTATTTTTATTAAAAAAAATCAGTTTAAATTCTATATGGCGGCCCTTTTTCAACTTGGTGGCCTGAATACTTTAGTACTGAGTACTTTAGCAATTGAGGAGTCTTTTTCAATATGTTTTGATCAGAAAATTCAACGGAATTGTTAAAAATGCTGTATTTTAACACAATCAATGAAATACAATTCACTATGACAGCAGTTTTTCAAAATGGCGAGCTAAATCTTAAAAGTAGAGTACGTAGATACAGTAGAGGTGTCGTTTTCAATGTACTTTTGGTCAGAAAGTTTAACCATTTAAAAGTATGTATTTCAATTTTTTTAAAGTCTATTACAATTCAATATAGCGGCCATTTTCCAAAATGGCGGACTAAGTCTTAAAAATGGAGTACGTAAGCAGTCAGGGTGTCGTTTTCTATGAGGTTTCTAGTGAGAATTATTAACGTGCCAATGTAACGTACAGTAGGGTATGGGGTGTGGATTTCACGGGTCATTGCGATGCTATTGTGTTTGATGGTGCAACTCTAATCAACATGCTCTCCAAGGACATCAAATACATTCGGAGAATACTGCACACACGAGTTTCAACAGTACACTGCAAAAGTACTTGACAACCTGGCTGTAAAAAGGCCAGGTTTCGTCTGGGACACTAACTCTGAAGATAGCATCAAGAAACCTACACAGGAGAAAAGGGAAACTGGAGTTCACCGACAAGTGACTGAAGGAAACCTTGTTCCGAAAAACTGGGCTAGCTTCCTTGTTAGTTTGTTGACTAGAGTAATGGTAAAGGACAGGAATAGTTTTGAGGTTGTGACAAAATAATGGTGCATTTTGTCACAACCTCAAAACTATTCCTGTTATTTTTATCATCGTGCTCAAGTACTTCTCTCCAAGGGACATTTTGGGTGCTTGAAGCTGACGGACGCATAATACTTCACATTGCAGATATTGTTTCGCATGGCGCAGTTGATATCATGATATGAACTGTAGATACGGATGTGCTTGTCCTCTCTATACCTTACTATCACTACCTCAAAAGCCTCGGCCTTAAGAGACTGTGGATTGCGTTTGGTGTTGGCAACCAGACACACCATATAGGAGGGGGGGGGGGAATTGAGGCTTAATGGCGCGTCGACAACTTGGTCATTAGCGCCAACCTCAGTCACAGTGCAGTGGTCCGGGTTGCCACTGCACCACACATTACAGAGATGTCATTCAAACCCCTAATCTAAATCTTGTCATACATCTGTACCTCCTGCAAAAATTGAAAAACACCGGACAGGAGGACAGACTTATCGCCCAACTGACGCGCAATGTCATGCGGAAGATGGAAACGACGACGAACACCATCAAGATGGCGACAATCAACAAGTAAGTGGCGGACCGTAAGTGGCCGCCGACACCAATAACATTCAGGAGGGTCAACCCCCCGCAAAAGGAAACAGTGAGTAAGTCGAGTGTGACCAACGCGCAAACGGGCCAACACAACCCATACTAGTAGTATAGTATATGTGTTCATAGCATTGCAGAAGTTCTAGGGGAATCAAAAGCTGTTGCCCTGAGAGGCTTCCAATCTTTCGCCGAATGTGACACGACATCGTCGTTCTCTGCTAATGGAAAAAAAAGTGCATGGAATTACTTGAAAAATTTGAAGATACCACAAGCTCATTTCTTGTACGTTCAAACCCTATGGAAGTTCTAAGTCAAGAACTTCCGAAGAAACTTCAAAATTATGTTGTTCTGCTTTACAGTACACAGTGTGCTGGCATGTCCATCACTGACGCCAGGAAAGTATTGTTTTCATTAAATGGTTGACTACTAGAAAATGTGCCTCCTACTGCAGCTGTGCTGGAACAGCACATACTAAGGGCTGCTTATCAGGGAGATGGGGACAGTCTCATATTGCAAATCCGGTCTTACCTCCACCTTCAGAGTAGGGTTGGGTAAAAACTGATGGTGTATGGATGCCACTGTGGACATGTCTTCCAGAAATATGGGATAGTTGCAGAGAGTTGGTCCGCTGCAGCTGTAAAGCAGGATGTAAATCACGGTGCACTTGCAAAAATGCTGGCATCCAATGTACACTTTTGTGTAAGAGGGGGGGGGGGGGA
>JAHWFP010106471.1:0-10209 GCA_023313725.1 Lithobius niger
CCCCATTAGCTTCGACTGGGCGTTTAATACAATATTTACGGTATAGAGAATAAAAATCACCAATTTTTAGCTGAAACTTTGCTGTAACAAACAAAACCATCCAGAACTGTCTATAATTCACCCTTTAACGAAGTTGAAAAGATGATTATATATTTTTCGTAGTGTTTACAGTTCACAAAATTTTCTTGCCAAGTTTTGTCGGAATATAAATGATAGCCAAGGCCACAAAAGAAAAAAAAAATTAGTTGGTGCTCAGGCCCTGCTTGGTGGTCAAATTCGCTTTTTATTTGCTAGTGCAAAGCAAATTTATTACTATACGAGGAAAAGCAAGTCTATTAGCCGAAAATAAGTATTCTTTAGCCTAATTTGGCATTTAATTGAATTTACTTTGTAGCTTATGCAGCCCAATCAATTTGAATTAAATAAAGTAGTATTATCTGTATTCCCCAAGAGATTTAGCAGTTGAAAAGGATGTTAATTCGACAATTTCCCTTTTTACAACACACATTAGTTTGCTAACTCGGTAGCGGGGGTGGCGAGGGTGAGAGATCTAGAGAGCAATGTGAGGAGAAGCCGGTAGAAGAATGGAACCTAAAAGAATTACCCTAATGTACAAAGTCGTTAAGGCGTACAGGACATGAAGAGAAAACAATGCTTAAAATAAGTGAAACAAGAATACCGATGTAAAGTGTGGCATTAACACAAATCATCATAGCGACATTTTAGTTCATAGTGTTGGGCTCTGGCGTCACTAACACTTTGCAGCTTCCCAGTGCAATTTGTTTGACTTAAAAATAATATGTAACACGGATCACGTTGCAGAATTAGTAGGGTGGGGATCCTAGCGGAGGGGGAGGGTGACATCCAGAGTGTAACGTGAGAAGTAACCGGCGGAAGAATAGAACCTAACTGAATATGCCTAACGCACAAAAACTTGAAAGCATACACAGCAGTAGGAAAAAAAAATTTTTCTTTCTTACTACCGAAACATCTTAACCTGTTAATTTTGCATTACATTGTCCTCAATGGAATGTTGCCCTGAAGGTTTCTTAGCTGCACGTAGCCGCCTGCTTGCATTCCTGTACTGCGCCTGCGCGGTGCAGCCCTCTATAAAAGCGAGAGCGGGAACGCTTTCGGCATTCATTTACCTCCCGAGGTTCCTATTCGTCACCTCGCTCCTTGTTTCCCGACCTTTCGTTTTTGGAATTTGGATTTTCGCCGAAGGTGGCCGCCGCTCCCGAAGCATCCGCTTCGCTTGCTGCTCACTCTCGTGCTCCCGCTCATACTTTCGTCCTCGGCGAATGTTGGATCTCCACGATCGATCTTGCTGCTGACGCCCGCACCCTTTTGGCTCATCAGGTTGACGAGTCCCCACTCCGAGCTGGCCAACGGACTTCCTCCAAACCTGACCTTTCATCCCTCAAAAAGGACCTTCTTTCTTCTTTTAGCAAAGGACACCTATCGTGAGGCAAGAAGAAGCTATCGGCGAGCCGTCCCCGTTCTCGGCCCCCCCCCCCCCCGCCGGCTCCAAAATCTTCGCTTCATCCTTCCCGTAAAGACCCTGCCGTCACCCGGAGTGAAGTTCACCAACTGGTCGAATCTGCTCTCTGAAAACACGCGAAAGACTCAACGCCGCTTCCATCCTGCACGTCTTCCGCATGCCGCGCCTGCTCACAAGATTCGGTAGCCTCCACTGCAAGTCACGACAGCCGAAAACATGCTTCCCAGCTCTCGCCCGACTCTGCAAAAAAACAAAAACCAACGGATAGTCCAGCAAAACCAACCGTTCCCGCTGCTTCCTTGCCACCAACACAGACTCCACTTCCGCTGCAGAAAAGAATCCATTTCACGGACGAATACTGTGACGACCCAACCATTCCCCTGGCTTTCCTTCTCAACACGGTTGAAGAAACCATACCGGATTGTTTCCTCTACAAGCCGTCACAGTCTGCCGACGCTCCCATCATCAACAGAGGCCTGAAGACGGGCTTTGGAACCTAACCTCCAAGACCGTGACTCCAAGCCGGGCAGCCTTCTCGGACAGTCGACCACCCTCCTCACTTGCCTCTTGCGCAATGATGGCTCCCTACTCGGGAAAGGGGAACCGTTAATTGTGGATAAAGAACCTCCCGCTTCACAACCAAGCCGTGAACGAGCTTCTTTCGTCTTTTCGGCGATGGTGCAACAAATCCCCGCAACTTCGACACCTACACGGAATGCGAATGCCTCTGCGGAGAAGTCAAGCTGGATTTCGGCACTACCCTTTCTATCCCGAAAAGGCTGAGATTCCAACTTTCGTCCTTTACGACAATGACAAATACCTACGATTGCGCCTGCGGGTCGCTTCCCAGGCTGACGTCATGAACAAGGCAGTCAACGCTCTGTGTGAGAAGCTTTCAGCTGAGGCCAGTCCCAAGGAAATTCGCAACCTTTTGTCACTCATCACACAACTCTTTCAGAAAGCCAGTTTCGCTACATACCATTCACTAAACTGGGCAACAAGAGCATTGTTTAACAACACCCTGCTTCTTCGTTAAATCGCCTTTAAGTCAACTAACAACCTCAACGATTCTACGAGACGCCGTCTACGGAATCAGCCGATCCACGAGGCTGACACCCTTTTCTGGCGATTAATCCCGACTCTCGCACGGCACCTTGATATCTCACAAAAACCGAAAACGAAACAACCCCAAGCATCTAACCGTCCATTTCAAAGGAACAAACCACCGATCTCCAGGCCACCTACTGCAGACTGGAACAAACCCACCTCTTCCTCGTCCTCTAACTGAAACAACAAAACTCCAGCACTCAAAACAAACCACAATAGCCCTTTCAGACTGGTCAATCATCACGCTCTCGTTCCAACCAAACGAACCAGCACTAGCATGCATCAACCCCTGACCGACGCAGCCGCTATTTATCACCAGGGGGCAGAAGCTTCTTTCGGAAAAGCCAACATTGACGCCTTTCGTCCCTCCTGTTTTCCAGTCGGCACTAGGCTCCGCCACTTCTTCCCAGCCTGGGAGAAATTAACTCACAACACAGAAGTCCTTTCGATAATCAAGCACCGCTTTCGTCCAACCTTTCTAACAAAGCTTATTTGGCGGTCTCCCCTCCTTGGGATTTCACCCGTCCAGTTTCAGAAGAACTATCATTCGAAATTTCTCAACTCCTCCAGAAAAAAGCCATCATAGAATGCCACAACCGGGGACTGGGTTTTTACAGCACGATCTTCGCCCAAACTAAGATATCAGGAGGCTTACGACTGATTTTCAACATGAAACCCCTCAACAAATTCATTTCCATCGATCACTTCAATATGGAGACACTAGACTCAATCTGCCACTCCTTCCATCAAAACGACTGGACCATCTCAATCGACCTAGAAGATGCGTACCTCCATGTTACTCTTCATCCGGCGATAACGCATTTTTTCCACTTCATTTACAACCCAAAGGTCTGCGAATTCCGCTGTCTTCCTTTCGGTTTAGACGCAGCACCAAGAGTTTTCACCATCTTTACACCAACAGCAAATCCAAGCGAATGCTTACCTCGGCGAATGGGCACTCAACAACCAGGACCCCTCCCATCTAGCACACAACGGGTACCAAACAATCCTCCTGCTGCACCAACTGGGCTTCGGTGTAAACTACTCGAAATCACGCCTAACCCCGCCCCGGCACAAGCCTTAACATTTCTCGGGGCCTCATTCAATCTACAATCTGCAAGAATCTCTCCTTCCTTGGAACGAATCGAAAACCTGTTAAACCACATTCGCCTTTTCCGAAAACAAACCTCCCTCTCGCTTCAAGAATTGCACTCCCTCAACGGAAAAATGGATGCAATGGCAAACTTCCTCCCCTACAGCCGATGGATGGTCAGACCCTTTCACCACCACTGGATCTACTGCTGGTCGAACTACCATGACCGACCAGACATGAAGATACCCTTCGACAGAGATTTTTCCCACAAATGCCTTTTATGGTGGTCAGCCGTCACAAACCTGGCGAAAACAGTACCCCTCCACGAACCTTTATACAACCATCTCCTCTTAACGGACGCATCAAACGAAAGATGGGGAGCCCACCTAGACAACCACGAAATTTCAGGCCGTTGGCCATCAAACAACAGGGAACACATCAACATCCTCGACTTACGAGCAATCCAGCTAGCTCTCGGACATTTTCAATTCCAAGGCCAAAACCAAGTAATACAAATTCAAGCCGACAACACAACAGCCCTGGCCTACATCCTCAAAGAAGGGGTAACGAAATCTAGACTTTTACACGAAATCTCCTTGGAAATTTTCAACCTCTGCATACAAAACAACATCGCCCTGCTTCTGCTCCACATACCATGGAACAGGAATGTAATTGCAGACTCTTTCACGTCGGAAACCTCCAGCGGGCGAATGGTGCCACAAGAAATCCATCTGCGAATATCTCGTCAACACCTGGGGCCCTCCAATGTTAGACTTATTTGCCACGAAGCACAATGCCAGACTTCCCCATTACATCAGCCCAATCGCGGACGAAAAGGCAATGGCAGTAGACGCCCTGACGTACCCTTGGAACAACCTGTATGCATACCTATGTCCCCCTTTCAAGCTACTAGCAGAGGTCCTTCAGAAAATAGAAGAAAGTCAACGCCTCTTTCTCCTAATTGCTCCCCTATGGCCATCAGCACCATGGTTTCCACCACCTGCTAGTCGACACTCCAAGAAGTCTACCTTTTTTTCCCGATCTTTCTATCGCAACAGAAAGGATCAAAGCTCCACCCGAACCTAGCCAACCTAAACTTACACGGGTGGCTACTATCACCAAACTCCTAAAGATGGCTGGAATTCATCGAGAAGAAGCCGAACACATCGCCTCTAAAGCAACCAGAGATTCTACCAACCGAATGTACGACAGCCACTGGATGAGATGGATTCATTGGTGTATCACAGGGAAAATTAATCCCTCTTAAGCTCTTAAGTGACCCTTTCAAGAATGACAAACTGAAAGGATCAACAATCCTTGTTTATCGTTCAGCACTAAACTCCGTCTTCAAAGCGGCTGGGAAAACATATCTCTTGGAGGACTATCTCATCTCTGCCTTACTCCATTCTTTTGAAAACGAATGCCCAACCACACGAAGAACAGTAACCGGCTGGGACCTCTCACTCGTCCTCCACTCTCTAATGGAAGAACCATACGAACCCATGCAAGACAGCTCCCTACTTCTTTTAATTCGGAAAACCATGTTCCTCGTGACCCTAGCAGCTAGCCTACGGTGTTCCGAAATACAAGCTCTCTCAGTCGACCAAGCCTTCTGCATTTTCGGTCCTAATTTCTCTTCAGTAACCCTCTATCCGAGAGCAAATTTCCGTGCGAAAACTCAAAGACCCTCTGAACCTTCGAAACCGATCACCTTTCCTGCATTCTCAAACATCGCGGGTAATGAACCTGAACGCCTGTTATGCCCAATCCGTGCACTACGCTTCTACCTAACTCGTACTCAGCACGAAGACATTCGTAAAGGAAGAAACCAACTGTTCTTACCCACTGATTCTCAATCCAGCGAAACCTCCACAGCAATGGTATCCCGCTGGATTAAAAAGACCATCGAAGCCGCATATGACAAGCAAAGCACGAGCAAAAGCATGAGAGTGATAGCACATGAAGTCAAAGCAATCTCCACATCATGGGTCCACCACCACGACACTCCGCTAGAAGAGATCCTGGCAGCCGCATCTTGGGATCATCAATCAACATTTACATCCCACTACCTGAGAGACATGTCAAGAGATGAAAAGGGACTACACTGGCTGGGACCAATCGTTGCAGCCAGAACTGTGGTCAAGCCCCCTTAACCACTCAGAACGAAACAGAAGCAAGCCATCCATGACGGAGGCAAACCATCCATGACGGAGGCAAGCCATCCATGATGGAACCAAGCCAACCATGACGGAACCAAGCCATCCACTGAAGGAAGCAAGACCCATCCTTCAATAAAAACAAACGGTCCTTTTCAGGGCCACCAATCACCACGAAAGAGACCAAATTCCCGTTTCATCACAATTGTTCTGAATAAAGCGCGAAATTTTTATATTTTATTGGGGGACAGCCTGCTTGCATCTCAGGGCGCCCGTCAGGTCGGTGCCCGCCACCTGTCTTTGACGAGGTCTTCTGTTAATGCAAAATTAACAGGTTAAGATGTTTCGGCAATAAGAAAGCCCATTTTGCCGGCACCCAGCCCGGCAAGCTAAAAATGGTTTCTTTTGCCGAAAACCTATTTAACCATATCCCGCCCTGCCTCCCTTCTCGAGTCACCGCCTGACATTTTGGGAAAAAAATAAATGCCGAAAGTGGTCCCACTCTCGCTTTTATAGAGGGGGGCTGCGCAGGTGCAGTACAGGCATGCAAGCAGGTGGCTACGTGCAGCTAAGAAACCTCCAGGGAAACATTCCGTTGAGGACAATGCAATGTAAAATTAACAGGTTAAGTATGTTTTCGGCAAAAGAAACCATTTTTAGCCGGTCGGACTGGGGGCCGACAAAATGGGCTTCTTTTTTTTTTTTTATAATAAGTGAAACAAGAAAATCCATGTGAAATGTAGTTTGTGGTGTTCGGCTCTGGCGTCGCTTATGCTTTGCAGCTTATTGCAGGACGACGCTAGAATCACTTTATTGGGGAGGCGGCAATGGGGCAGCAATTTTAGCCGGGGGGGCGAACTGAAAAATTCAACTTTAGCGGTCCCCCCCCCAAAAAAAATTCAAAATAACACTCTTGTAATTTTCTTTGTTTATACGTTTTGTTTTGATCTGATGAGGGGGGGGGGGGGGGTGGGGGGGGCTCCCCCCCCCCCCCCCCCCCCCCCGCTCCCACTCTTATATTGGAAAAATTAAATCCTTATTTTGCCCACGGGAAGGGGGGGGGGGGGGGGGGGTGAGATCCAGAGAGGACAAAATTAGGAGAACGAAACCAATGAAAGAACGACAGGCAGTTGGCTGGTAATAGGGTGAACCCTTGGCGGCCTTTCCTGTTGAGTGATACTGTCAAAGGCCGACCTTTTTGACAACTTGGTGGCTTCTCTTAAACCAGTTTTGGTTTTGGGTGGATAAGAGTTTACACGACGGTCCATATTGTTGCGCCATATAGGTATCAGAGGGTGTGTGGCAATGTATAATGAGGCGCAACAACCCTCACAACAATGTCCTTGGTGCACGTTGTGTCTTTTTTGTCAACTTCTGCATGGTGGCGTGCTCAGTTAGACGATGGCGTTCGGCAACAATATGGTAAGACTTTCGCTGTTTACTAGCGAAAGTCTTACCGCATTGTTGCCGAACGCCATCGTCTAACACATTTGTACACCGACGAGTTGAATCTTTAATGGACGAGCCATTGTTGCAATAAAGCGACAGTGGTAGTGAATTGTTGCCGGATCATCGTCGAGCATATTTGTACAACAACGACTTGCATTGTTAGTAAACGAGCCATTATTGGGATAGCGTAATGAGCCATTGTTGGCGGGAATGTTATTTGCTCCAACTCCGTTTTAAAACTCAATAACTGCAATAAATGCCGTATTTGTTTATTTTAATCAATTTTAACTCTTTCCTTTGGGTATTTCTTCAGCTGCAATAAATGTATTATTTTGGAAACATTGACACGTAAATAATGATACACAAACATTGATAGTGGTGGTAGGCTATATTAATTACGTCAGTAAGAACCATAAACCTTCGTTTTCTTACTTGCGTAAGTAAGAACCCCACGCCTTCGTTTTCTATGCCTATAATTCTTTTTTCTTATTTAAATTAATAGTTGTTAATTTATAGTGTGAAATAGTTTAGTAATATTTTAGAAACGATTTGGGATACGTAAATATGGACAGCGATTGTATTTTTACTACTTAAGTAAGAACCAAAGACCTTAGTTTTCACTTACGTAAGTAAGAAACCCACGCCTTCGTTTTCTTACTAGTGGGTAAGACAATGGTTTCATTGTTGCTGCTGTGTGTCTTTATGGTATAAATCCACTGCTGCAACAATGGTCCAACAATGAAAGAGTTGTACAAATGTCGTTTAAGGGATTAGGCCTATCAGTTATAGTTTTTCATTTTTTTTTTCAAACAAGTGAAACGCATATCTTATCATCCAACAGGCAGTCACGGAAAAAGCTCTTGTGCATTAATGGAAAATGATGCACCTCACCACTTTCCCCCCACCCTTCGCCAAAAAAAAAGACATTTTACGAACTGTTTTTTTGTGTAAAAAAAGTCACCAAAATTCTTTTTTGGGGAGGCGGGCTAGGGTGGATAAAAAAAAATGCTTTTTTAAAATTTCAAATCGTAATAGTGTGGAAAAGTTGGTCTTCGACCTCCTAATCACTATCCCTAAAGAAAAAATAAGTTTTTGAGGTGCCCACCTGAGCCTAAAGTTTAACATTATAATCAGAGACCACCAAATTGAAGCTAAAATCAAAAACATTTTTTTTTCTTCCAGAAAACAATGCGAATTATCGGCCATCAAAATACGGGAAAAAAGGCATTTTTGTCGATTTTACGCCTTGAATTTAAAACGAAGTTTAGGGACAAAATATTTAAAAAAAATTTATTTCTGGCTTCTTTTAATGGTCTTTGAGAGTACCAAATTAGATAATGTAAAAATCTGTATTTTAAACTAGTCAAATTTTTTTTTCAGAATTAGCGATTTTTCTCATTGACTTATAATGTTAAACTTTAGGCCTAGGTGGGCACCTCAAAAAATAATTTTTGAATTTTTTCCTTTAGGGATAGTGATAAGGAGGTCGAAGACCAACTTTTCCACACTATTACGATTTGAAATAAAAAAAAGCATTTTTTTGATCCATCTTAGTGGCGGCATAAAGTTTTGTAGCCCGTAGCTGGCAAAATCCTAAATCCGCCACTGGGGCAGGGAGACTGAACAACACGTGTGAAATGACCCACCTGCGCCTTAATCCCCTCCCCCACACCCTGTAGAAAAAAGCCTGCAAAAAAAAAAGCTCACTATAAGAGCAGGCAGATAGACTAAAATTAGCATGGGTTTAATGGAGGCTGTTCAAAAGGGCTTTTGCTTTGCACCAATTCCTTGACTACTCTAAACCTCTGATCGAAAAACGCAATCATGAATTCCAATCCTGAAATAGAATGGGATCACAGATAGTCGTTATCTTCATGTCAGGATAACGACATAAAGAATAATCCACGTAAGTTTGTAGGTACATTTACGACACGTGACATATTTACATGATTTTCAATCTGGTGGTGTGTCATGTAGATTGTTTGATAGCAATATGTGCTGAAAGAGTTAGCAACCAAGGAAGTTACGGGAAGTTAAAGGGATATACCTCCCAGGCCATTTTCTCGATCGTCCACATCAAGTACGGCCCCAAAGGTCTATTTCCTTACCGTTAGTCTTTCCATAGCTAAAAATCATTTTTTTAATTGGCGTCTAGGAGATTTTCTGTTGAATATAATGGAACTTTATTTACGAACGACCCGTAACTATACTATGATGCTGTGCGCGCTTACAATAGCCTAATCATCTCTGTGTGTGCATGTACTAATTTGCTAATAATTACCGTGAGATCGAAAATCTGAAAGCATAATGCAGTAAAAATTCAAATTAATTATTCCAATAGATCGCCGCAGCAAAATTATAAGACACTAGTCTAGAAAATTATAAATTGTGATTTTAAAATACGAGAATCATTCCGCTTTGTGATTAATGCGTTCATGCTGGTTCGTCTATTAGGCACAATGTCAACTGAAACAGTAACTACGTTCTTTCACTGAGAAGAACGCAGCTACTATCTCAGATGACCTTTATGTTCGTATATGACCTCGGGTTTGCTGTCAGCAATTCGATAAGCGATCCCTTGCACTTCCCTTTCGCGCTACGAGCGAAATAAAATTTATTTATTTGTATTTATTTATTTATTTATATATGCGGATGGCGACCCAGCGCAAACTGTTATAAGGCAGGCCGGGTGTCCCTTTAATGGAGTATTTGCTTTGCCGATGTGTTATAATACTTCGGCAGAATAAAACGTCTATAACACATTTTTTCATGGATTTCCTTGAATGTAATTGGGCTAAAGATTGGGCTAATATTTCACTTTAAATGGTACAAACACAGAAAACCGAATATCTCCGGAAATTTACTTCCAACAGAGTGGAAATTCTCCATATTTCGCTTACTTC
>JAHWFP010106471.1:10609-27720 GCA_023313725.1 Lithobius niger
GAAGTAAGCGAAATATGGAGAATTTCCACTCTGTTGGAAGTAAATTTAATTCAGTGTTCCACAGTAATGAGCGTCAACGTTACGGACTTTTTTGTGATCTCCGGAAATAATTACACTTAAAAAAAAGTTAGCAGTTACACGGAACAGTTGGTACAATATGGTCGAATTTATCGCCGGTACAATTTATCAACAGTTAAAGGTACATTCCTCCTGGTTGGCTTCCTGTACGGCTTAGGTTTGCAACACTTATTCGATCGCGTGTAAATGTTCCAAAGGCAATATTTTCCCTATTTTTCTCCCTATATTCACTCTAATCTCTGTAAATGTTGGAAAGGATATTTCGTGCAGGATGTTCGAATGTAGTTGGAAGGTATGTCCTTTTAATTAGAATACGCAACTCTGTTAGTCGTTCGTTAATCTTTGAATAATTTTCCTGAAGAGGAGTAATGTCTCATTAATTTTTACACTTGAGTCGAAATGTCCGAGACCTCTTTCCCAAGTCGATTTACGAGCTTAAATTCTCAATTAGGGCATAGAATGCTTGTACAAAATTTGACAAGACTCGGACGATGGGTTCCAAAGTTATTGTTAACAAACAGACAAACACCAGCAGTGGGCAAGGAGCTCCGTTACTCTGCCTTGCACCGCACGCCACTAAAACGTGGTGAAAACGTGTAATTACTCAATAGACGCAGTGAAAACGCGACCGATGATTCCATGCTAACAACACTTAATGCTTTTAGTTTGTTGGCTCACTACTATTTATCTTGGTTAAATGGCAATGACTGGTTTAAATTATTCCATTTTATTAGTACAAATTATTCCATGGATTATACCACTCTAAACTGGCTCATTATAGAGCAGCCTCAAGTGACGTCATATTGACTACATGAGAGATACCTGCAAGGGGCACTAGATTGAAATGGTGGGTTAAACAACGGCACTTCTAGTCAAGCCAGTGCTCTGAGAGTGGATTTCGTAGGCTTAAAAAAACCGTTGTTTTCTTCAATCCCTTATGCCACGAGGTTGTAATTGGAAAATAAAGATTCCACTTGCTTAAAAATGTCAGCAACTGCCAACAAATCAACAAAACTCGCGCGTTTTAGGCCTAAGAAATCCAGTCTAATAGCATTGGCTTCAGTAAGACGCTCTTCTTTTCCCCACCAGTGCACCTTGCAGCTAACCCAGTAACTGGCTCTACCATAGAGTTATATACAATAATATTACGTCGTGTCACTACCCTATAAATTGAAAGTGTACACTACCACTGACATATAAGGTGTGGCTAGTCATGCTAGCATGTTTTGCAATCGCATGTCTTTGATAATTTTTGGCAGTATTTATTTGGCAGTATTTGTTTATTGTGTATTTGTTTGTTTATTGTTTTGTTCCACTCGGGGTTTTTGTTTCTCAACGTTCGTTTGGCGCGTGGTTTGACATGTAATTTTCCTATTCGATTCGTGGTTTTGTTTTGCCCGTGGTTGCTTCCCAGTTTTCGCTCATTATTGCCTGGACGTTCATTGGGACTAGTCATTTGTCTTCCTGTAATACTCCGTCTTTCATCTCATCCTCTTCTTCCCCTCTTCCCTTCTACCTTTGCTATTCGTAATTGAATAAGGGTGGGTAGTCGAATTCATACTGTCCTTTATCCCCTCCCCTTCTTATCTTTCCCCTACCTACTCACTTTTCTTTTGAGTGAGCCGTACGCCTGGTTGCTGGTGACATCTAGTGACCGACTTTCCAAGCAACTCTTAAGAGCTATGCTATATATATATATATTTCACTTAGGAGCAGACTTAAAGGCACATAAATCCCTCTGTTCTGGCCGCTTTATTCTGCATCACCTACGCTAGTTCAAACGACCGCAGCGCGCATTGCTCTACGACACTAGTCATACTCATTTCGGGGCCGCTGCAGCGTGACACATCGTACGACCAAGTCGCAAACTTGAGCGAAGGATTAATTATCCTACCTCCAGGGCCGCGGCTTGCTAGCGATGTGGCGGGAGTTATATACCGCTCGGACCGAGCCGTTTAAAACAAGCCTAATAACATTCACGCGCCACTACTGACATCTGCATCGTACCCTTAGACCAGCAAAGGAAAGGTAAATCAGTTTATATAAAACTATTTCTGGTAATGTATCGAGTGAAACTGTTAAAATATACCGGAGGGAGTTATGTGCCTTTAATGATGCTGGTGAAGGACGATGACGTCTAGTCTGAGGCGAGCAGGACATCCGGCCAGAAGCGAGCAGGCGAGCAGCTTTTGGATTCCAGCGCAGGGAGAGGGTGGGGGAGGAGGGGGGGGGGCAGGTTGCGGTGGAGGGCGTGAGGAGGTGGCTGTTTGCTAGCCGGGGACAGCTAGTACTTACCATTACACTATACTATACTATACTATACTATACTATACTATACTTCTTCGACTCATGGCTTACAAAATACAACGATAACCTGCTCGATAAAATCAGTTGTTGACTCAGCTTTGTTTTTCTTTCAATCTTCAGCTCTGTAACTTTGTCTCGTAGTTTAAGATTTAAACGTGGTTGGGACGATTTTAAAGGAGAACAAGACCCAAAAGTCGAAGAAAATGTTAAAAGTAACAACACAAGTTCATACAAAATACCTCTTCATACCAGCTTTAAGACCACCAACGACGCTCCTACTTAAATTATGGCGTGAATCAATGCTTGAAGAAAGCTTTTATGACCGTCAAGCATCGATTGGTTCGTGCCGTAATTTTAGTGGCAGAATTTGTTCATCCTTGCTGGTACAGAAATGTTTTCAAATGTAAAACTCGGTCTCACTTTTAAAACTAACTTCGAAGAAGTCTTTTTGTTACGTGTATCACTTATTTTTTTCTTTTTTAGCAGGTTCATTTTTACAAGAGCTATTTGAGTGTGTGTCAGTTGTGTTTACATGGAATCATTACCCAAACACTAGAACACTATTTTACACCTGCAATGGTAATAAAATCAATAAATCATTCTGCACCCAGTAGGGTCAAGGAAAAAGGAAGGGTCACATAAGTAACTGCTAACACTGGTCCCATAAAGACGGTAATGGCTGCATTACAGATATGGACGCTTAAGGTAGGTGAACAAATCGGTTTTGTTTAGCAATCCGCGAAACACACCCAGCGAAGTAGCTGAAACAGCAGCCTCTGGGAGGGAGTTCCAAGGCGTCACCACCCGATTTGCCAAAAAAGTACTGCGACAGTCCAGGTTACACCTAGAACTTCTAAGTTTAAAAGAATGGCCTCGGGTAAAATTATTTTCACTGCGGTCGAAAAAAGTCAGGTCCAATGGCATCTGACCGAGACAGATCTTAAATGTAAGAATCAGGTCCGCCTTCAGGCGCCTCAGCTCAAGTGGTTCCAAGCCGAGTAGCCATAGGCAGCAGCCAGGCAAAAGTTTGCCCAGCCTGCGCACAGACCGTGTAAAAGAACGCTGGACAGATTCCAATCTGTCGACGTCCTGTAGGAGATGTGGTGACTACACAGGACATGCATACTCTAAAATTGGTCGCACATAAACTTTGAAGGCCCCAACCATGGTTTGTCATTTAGAAGGACGAAAACATTTTCTAATAATGGCAAGTCTACGAAACGCGGCTCTAACTATGTTTCCATAATGATGGACGATTTTAAATCGTGGTTAAAAAGGATACCTAGGTCACGAATCTGATTAACAGAGTTAAGTTGGGAAACTACCCAGGTAGTATTGATGCAGTAAATTTTGCCTTCCGATGTGGAACGCACAACATTTCGTATCAGCCAGCGTTCAGATACCATTGCCTGTACGCTGGTTGAAAGCTACCGTTGATCGAACGTTTCTGTATTTGCTATTTAACTTAAATGAAACCAAAATGAGATAGAAATAAAGTTGATGTAAATTTATTAATAAGATTAACGAAATTCGAGACAATTGTGGTAGAAGGTTTGAGATAAATGAGATATTTGTGTGATGTGAAATAAAGAGAGAGAGCTGGGATTAATAGGCTATACGAGATTTTTATTAAAACAATGACACACATGAGATTTGAGGTAATTCAGGTACAAAAGTTTTCAGACGAATGAAGTAAATTAAATATGAGACTCGAGAAAAGCGAGACTCATAAATTAGATATGCATGTGACGTAAATTAGATGAGAGCTGAGATAATTGATATATAGCAAAATGAAAGTCGAAAAAAACAAGACGAAACAAATGTAAGTAAATTGCTATGAATAAAACTTTAATGAAAAAATACTAATTCCTGAGAGTATAGATAAAGCTAATGTTGTATTAGCAAATGACGTTTGTTTATCTTTACGAAATGTATTTTTTTTTAATGTTGGAACAGTTTATATGTTTGGAATAATCTTTTTCCCTTCAATTTTTTTTTTATAAGTTACAAATAAATTTACGCTCGAAAACTGTAGCAGTGACACGAATAAGAAACGCAGTCAACTGAATCATCCGCCAATGGATGGCGGTAATACCAAATGCATTTAGCCGTTCTAATACTGTTACTTCGAGTAACATGCGTAATTTTGAGTAAAAATCCATCGTCCAAACCAACGGCAAATACACGACTCCATTGGCCGATGCCGACCGGTGAAATTTAGGGAACCAAAAGTTAAAGGCGCCTGGTTACCGTTGCGATAGCGTTGCCTATATTCTAAACACAGCATTCACGTGATCACGTTCCAGATTCTCCGTCATCCAATAGGCTGATGTGGGTCACGTGATCTCGTTTTTAGTTATGAAAATCGCGGCGCTGCTGCGAAGTCTTGTTCCATTTTTAATTTACCGCTATTTTCTTTATATTGCTCGGTGATTGTACGGTGCTGCATCTAGGAGGTGAAAAAGGTGACTTTAAATGAGTTATACTCTTTCCGAAAGCCAGAGATACTCCAATATTTGATGTAAACTATGGAAAAACAACTGCATTCAGTTCACTATAAATTGTGCAGTTCTGGTTGAAAATCTGGTGGACTAGTGGCATACGGAAAATAGTTGCTAGATCAACGATCTTATCTGCTAAATATTCCCAGTCATTTGAAGGAGGAGTCACGGAAGAATGGAACGAAAAGTCTGAATCCGTAAAGTTGGGAGAACGAAAATGCCAAAAAATGAAGAGTTAAAAACCAAGAAATAGCAGGTCAAGCAGATAGGTACAAGCAGGAGCCTATAGAAAACAGGAGGTACAAGGAGGCTCCTGGTACAAGTAATCGACAGAACTGGAAGTAATGTAAAGTATGTTGTTAGATTTGGTTCTGAGAGAGAACAGTGGTTTTGATGTCTACTATGCACCTCCATGACCATGTGACGACATCCCCATGATGACTTTTTAAGACCTCCATGGTTTTGCCATGTGCATTTTATTGGAACTGCTAAGGGTCGTTAAATTTGAATGTTAAATGGATTTCATTTCACCTACAATTTCTTTTTTCGCGTTGGAGAGGGGGGGGGGGGGGCATTAGTCCCACCAAAATATCAAAATTGGTGTAGAAAAATGTTGAAATAGCTCGGGAAAAAACATTAAAATTGGCCTGGAAAACTTGGAAAAGTCATGGAAATTTATAAGTAGCCTTGGTCACACACCGTGGCTTGTGTATCGGCCCAGGTCACTTAGTCAGACTGGGTCTCATATTCAGGAATTTTGCTTAATAAAAAAATGGGTCCGGAAGCTAACGCATATTTAACAATATCAGTAATTTTTCATGCTTTTCAGAAGCTTAATTTGAGTATTTTTCTTAATGACAGCAAATTCCGTACTTTTTTGTTCAGCTTCAAGGCAAATAACCACACTTTTCACCCTTTGGGATTTTGGGTGAAGAGGGATGGTTAGGAGAGGAAACAATGGCTCGGAGAACGAATATGCATTGTTGCGAGCATTGTAATATAAACCAACATTATCGTTCTTGACACTAAGAAGAGGGCCTTCTGATGTCAGTATTAAAAAAATCAAAGTGCTTGCAGTTGCTCAGCTTACCTGTTAATCTCAGGTCTTTGGGAGGGGCAAGTGCATCCTCCCCCCCCCCCCCCGGGTGCGCCAGTGCTGGGCTCGGGTGCAGAAATACTGAGTCTCTCCTATAAAAGTATTGATAATATTACGATATGTTGCAAAGTAAAATCCAGAATGTTCAAAACATACATTAAAAGTCGACCTTTCGGCTCATTTCATAGCCGTTATAAAAAGTTAGTTTAAATTAAAAACAAATTACAAATAACACAAGAACGTTATGAATCAAATAGCAAGAAAAAGTGTCCATTTTAACATAGGCAGAACTTGCTAACACGTGTTAAAAACGGACAGACCCGTAAAAAAATGATAAATTTTTTTAATTATTGGGGACATCGAGGTGTGCTTCAGGCTAGCACCAAACGAAATGGTGTGGCTAGCCACAAGCACATATCGAAGTTTTCACTAATTAAAAAAATTAAATTTTTTTTTACGGTTTTGTCCTTTTTTAAACGCGTCATAGCAAGTTCTGCCTTTGTTAAGATGGACATTTTTCTCGCTACTTGATTCATGGCGTTCTTGTATTATTTGTAATTTGTTTTTACTTTTTGCTTCTCGTGATGATGGATCTGAAATGAGCCGAAACGTCAAATTTTAAGGTATGTTTGTCCACTTTTAGGCTTATACGCAAGTTGTCACTTTTGAGCTCAGCTGGTCCGTTCGTTTAGTTTAGGAAAGTGCTCAATGGCGATGCGCTTCTGTAGTGACGTCACAGTGAAAACTCAGAAAACTCGGCGCCTATTAAATGATTGTGGTGAGCTATGGCACAGCGCCGTAATGTTCAATGAGTTTCGGAAAGCGCTCACAGACTGCATTGCCAAAGGACGTGGGATAAAGGAATATACCTCCCAGCGCCATTTTTCTCGATTTACTTACCGTTATTCTTTCCCTTGCTAATTCCGTTTTAAAATGTGGCGTCTAGGAGATTTTCTGTTGAATAATTGTTAACTTTGCGCGCCTACAATAATCATGACGTTTCATCTCTGTGCGTACATGTACTAATTTTCTAATAATTACCATAAGATCAAAAATCTAAAAGACTAATGCAGTAATAATTAAAATTAATTATTCCAATAGATCGCCGAAGCAAAATTATAAGACACTAGCCTAGAAAATTATAAATTGTGATTTTAAAATACGATAATCATTCCGGTTTGTGACGACACAATTAATGCATTCACGATGGCTTGTCTATTAGGCACAATGCCAACTGAGAGAGTAGCTTCGTTTTTCGCTGCGTGGAACGTAGCTACTGTCTCAGTTGACCGTGGCTATGATAAATGCGTGGATGCGATCGACGCGTAGCTGTTATAAGGCAGGCGGAAAGTTAAAAGGCAAGCGGTGTGTTGCTTTGGTTGTTTCGTTCGTCGTGCAGTAAGCAGTTGTAAATTCGTTAGATCGTAACAACTTTCCTCCTGCTCCCAACAAAAGTTCGAAACAATATTGCACGAAACCACCGTTTGATATTGACCACTACACTGGCCGTAACATTGACCATATCTAGACACAGTGTAAATGGTCAGTATTGGGAAACAGTATCAAGGTGTATGTAGGCTTACTGCTTGAATATGCCTGCCAGGTCTGGTCCCCTTACCTCCTTCGTGACATTGACCACGTGGTGTCTGTTCAGCGGAGATTTGCCAAAACGCTGCCGGGCCTTTCATACCTTCCTTACGTTTCACGTCTAGAGAAGGTCCGACTTGATTCCCTCAAGCTCCGTCGCCTGAAGGCAAATTTAATCCTGACCATTAAAATGGTTCGTGGTTTTCTTTTACGTGGCATCCCGCTCTTTAACTTGTCAATGAACACGTGTACTCGTAGCCACTGTTTCAAGCTGACCAAACCCCCTGCCCGGTTTGAGATTCGCAGATCCTTCTTTAGCAGTGAGGGTAATCGAGCATTTGGAACTCTCTACCGGAGGCCGTGGTTTTAGCTCCCTCCGTTGGGCTCTTTCTGACGTTGGCTTGACGAGAGAAAGTGGACCTGAGGCGCTTCCTCTTAAGAGACTGGATTTCTGCCCCTCTCCCACACCCGTAACGAATAGGTGAGAAAAGGAGCAAAGAACATTTTTCCTTTTTAAATTTTTTCTTCCATTTTTAACATTGGATCGGGGGTAAGTGGCACTTTTGCCCTCCCGTTTTCCAAAACACTTATCATTTTGGTGTTTTAAACCTTTATTATTATATTATTAGTATTCCGTGATCCTGACGCAATTCGTCGAAACGAAATATTACGTACAGCTTCGTAATGCCGTCAGTTTACACCAACAGCCACCTACATGTAGAAATACCCGAACTTGAAAATGACATCAGCTATAATACAGCAGTCTTCTTTATTTTTATCTGTTAAACAGTTATTACGAATACAGATAATAATCTAAATAACTGACAGTCTGGCTATCAGGAAATTCATACGACAGGACGGTGCAAGAAAGGGTGGTTGGGATTTGGTTGCGCAACAGGTAAGAATTGCTAACCATACACATTCTTATTGGCAATTTTTTCGAAAGTAATGGGTGTGGAAAAGAAAGCCAAACTTCGACGTCTGCTAGCGTATTTAGAAGAAGAAACAAAATTACGTATCGTACGAGCAAATTATTGTCATTCGTAACAAGGAAATTTATGATGAATTTAATCAGGTGACAGTTATCAACACGTACGCACAATTGCTAAAAGGTGTTGGTTTTTTTTTCAGTAATTAGAGTTTGTAACTTTCGGTTTGCAGTTTTTTATTTTATCTTTTATTTGGGGTGACCGAAGGTTTTAAATTGTCACAAGCAGAACCATTTTTGTACATGTCAGTTTTTTTTTAAATGGTCCGTAGTCAACTGAAAATTATACTGTGACATGACTAAACGTTCGCGTTGAGAAATGGGATGAAATGTACTTGTTGATATCTCTGTTAATGCTTTGCATAAGAATTCACGTCTATCTGACGAATCCAACTTCACATCCCTCTTATGACAATTGAATGAAGTTGTATACAACAGGAATGGAGCTGACAAGGGCGAAACGAATACGGTTTCAGCAAGCGAAATAGCAGAAACATCTGCTTGTTTAGGGTTCCATTCTACTGAATGGTTGACACCCAGGCCTAGGACAATTTTTACCAATTGATCATTTAATATCAATTAGCTCTCACCCACAAAGTTCTCTAGACGGACCTCTGTCTAGACAGAGCTCTGTCTAGAGATCTTTGTGGGTGAGAGCTAATTTATATTAAAAGAATGGAGCTACACAATTGAGTGCTGAAACCACGAAAACCGTACAGTCTTTACAGAAAAAACCGAGTGCTCATCTAATATAGATTGTAGAATTATAATTTTCCCCCCTTTAGTTTATGTGGAAGCTAAGTGTTCAAATTTCGGCCTTATATTACCGTTTAGTTTCGATTGACAGTGGAGTTAGTTTCGGTTTGCTACGGTGCTTCACTATATGCCTTTCAGTGCCAATACGGACCGAGAATTTGAACATTTAGCTTTCACATAAAAAAGAAATATAGTGATAATTCTACATTACACCAATAACCATGCAATGTACGCATTGTCGAGGGGTCCAATCTCGTTGTGGGGAAGGTGGGGCTGTCTGGTCTGCAAACCAATTACTGTTGTAAACAGTGGCCTAACTAGGGTTTTGGCCGATTATGGTGTAGAGGGAGAACCGAATAAGGGCACGTTTACGCAACCACTCGCTTTTGCATTCTCGCAGCTAAAAGCTAGAAATCACCTCAAATTCCAACATAGCGGCGGTTTTATGTCTGCCGCCTCGCAACGAAATCACCAAATAACGTGAGTTCAGAAGCGTTTGGGGGAAATTGTTTCGTCATGAGGAATTCTTTATATTATTAGCACGGATTATAAGACTGCAAGTATTTACTCAAACGATGTCGGATTTATCTAATCCATTTAGCGTTGTTACCATGGCAATGTCACCTTTGCCATTGCGGTTGAGTTCTAGCTGCGAGAATGCAAAGGCGAGTCGCTGAGTAAACGCGCCCTAAGAGCCCCGGAAGCTGAGGCATTTTTGCTATTTTCTGGCATTTTCTGGCCTTGGAAAGTGCCCGGCGTTGGAAACATTTTTATAAAATCAGCTTTGCTGACTGCATTATACGCATAAAACATTTTGAAATGCGAATCTTTCAGTTTTTCATACGAGATACTTTTTAAACACTGACACTTTGTTAGAAATGTTGGGAATTTTAAGCAAAATATGGAGTTAGTAATTCTTACTGTTTATCTTTATTGATTTTCGTATTTCTCCGTTTGTTACCTGGTTTCTTTAGTGATTTAAAGGAGAAACAGTAGAAGTATAAGTTTGCTAAGATGAAAGTTGCGTCTTTGACCTCAAAATGCAGCCATCTGACGGTAAATAATTTGTCAGCTATGGAAAAAGTGACTTGGCCAATTTGCCGAATAAGCTTTCAAAATCTCACAGAGGGGGCGAATCGCCCCTTTGCCGCCCCCCCCCCCCCACTAGTTACGCCACTGGTTGTAAACATACCAACTGCGGAGGCAGTCGGACAGTGCATAGCCTCAGATTTCATTCTTCCCTGCCGGTTGAATCTGAAGACTGGGTGCCGCGAACAGTGGGGAGGGGGGGGGGGAGGACAGATTCGATAGGCGTCTTGGCCCCGGCTGTACGTTTCCGGCTTCTTACAGACCCGGGTCCGATCCTGGTGAAGGGTAGTGGATATGTTGTTTTTCCCGCCCGTTGCACGAGGGGGTACTCCGGTTTCCTCTCTCATGAGAAAACTGAAATGATGGTGGTGACTTGCACTTACTGTCTGCCGCTGTAAGCCTACTGGCCGTCACCTTCTATTAAATTCGTAGGCGTTAAGGTATCGAAATTAAAACTCATTAAACAACTTCGGAGTACTATGCTTAAAGTGGCACTATCACCGATTGAAATGCGAACGAAAATACCCTGGCGCCATCTAGTGGCATTGATATTGTTAGCCTCTATAAATTGTTCCCAGGTGCACGAGGACGAACCAAATTTTCACTCAATAATAAAGGATGTCGTGGCGTGTTGCGTTCTGCCGTTTTGCGTTCCTACGCTTGGTGCAAGCAAGAGCTAAATCATGCGCAATGGCTGTTTGCCGTGACGTCACCATGAGTTAGCCAATGACGAACGAGAACAACGGCTGTTTGGCCGTCTGATTGGACTAGCCCAGTCACGTGATATGCACGTCACAGCAAACAGCCATGGCGTGTGGTGTAGATAGTCCTACATAGCGCTAGATGTTATTATGATTTCGTCTGCTTTCAATCGGTGATAGTGCCAATTTAACGACCCCTGGTTCTTCTTGAGACCCACGCTCCTAGGGTCACAACCCCGCAACGAAGTAGTCAACGACTGGTGAGAGGAAACGCACTTTAAAGATCAAACAACGCGTTGACTTCATTTTGACTACGGTACCGTAATGCAATCGCCAAATTCGTTATGTTATCTGAACGAATTAGAGCCTATTTTTAGATGGTTGCAAGGTCATGTGTCAGCGATTTGCATAGGTTAGGTTCACGATTAAAACGGGCATGCGACTAGTATTTGGATGTGGTCAAACAGAAAACAGAAATAAAAACTGGCTAATAAAAATCTTAAGTATATATTACATGTTTGTTCATTTTTTTTACAGGGGAAGATGGGGTTGGGGAGGGACGGGAGGAAACAAGAAGAGGTTAGGTTAGGTTGGAACCCTGAATGAGAATTTTCACCCACAACTCTCTACATTTAAGAACTATCATGACCTATACCAACATCTGAAGTGTGCCGGAAGTAAAAAGACTGTATCTGCATTTTCGTAATTTTTTTTAAGATTCTTGTCTTTGCTTCAACATAGCAGGTAAAGAGGCATCCGGGTGGTTAACGGAGCAAGACACGGAAAAACCAGCGTGGCGGCAACTGTGAAAAAGCCATTGCATCTGCAATTGATGATTATCATGATTTGCTACGAAACCAAGGCATGGGACAATCTATCAAAAGTGATAATCGTGTTATTTCCCATAGGCCATGACAGTATGGCTCAGCGGTAGGACCTCCGCCTTTGGTTTCAAAGGTCGTGGGTTCAATTCCCCGCTCAGGCAGTCTGACATATATAAATAGGTTTGCATCCGTATTTATTTAAAGGGCTGTAAACAAGTGGGAAGATTGTGTCATTCTGCTGCAACAAATTGAATCTTGCTTGTGTGTAGCGGAGCATTTAAAAGCTGTGTTAGCAAAATGCATTTGTGAAGATCTACCGATGAGTGAATCAACGGATCCCACAGCATTTTTGAGAGGCTATTTTGAGAGGTGTAGTTGACACCTGCATTACAAAAGCAAAAGCAGTGTTGATGAACACGCAGTTTCGTGGAAGACTCAAAGTGAAATAATTTTAGCAGCAGAGTCTGGGGAACAGCAACTTTCAGGTTTACTTGGAGTTTTTATCACCAAATGCTTCAGCTGGAAATGTGTTCATGTGAACAATTCATGTTCACCTTTAAACATTTTCACTGACACTGTGGAAGGTCTACAATGTCCTGCGATGGAAAACGACAGATCAACATACTCTGTTGAAGAGTCTTGCAGGGCCGCGGCAAACTTGATCCCAACGCAGCGTTACAACATTTGGTGCAGTATGTTCTCGAAGAATTCTTCGTAGTCTTGTCGGTGATTGAGAGCAATTTACTAAGTCTGACACCGAACAGCAAGGTATATTCTTGAATTACAGTCTCAGAAATCAATGTCGGTAATGTCCCTATGATTCGATGCGAGCATCTTGTCAACAATAGTGCCCCGATGCAAATAATTTTTTTACATGGACCGGCCGGATCCCAAGACAATTACAATTTTAGTTTTCTATTTTCCAAATTTAATTACGTTCCTCGCTCGTGCTGTGTGCTTGCCGTGGCTAAACATATAACATCAGAAACCCGAACCAAAAACTAGTCCGGCCAATCGAAACCTGGCCAGCCAAAAACATGATCCAGCTTACACCTTAGATCCGTACAAACGCTTCGGATTCGGAATGTCGGTATAAAAAAAAAAACTATTAGCGCTCCCGATAGGTCCTCGTTGCATATAGGCCCCACGGGAAACCTCCCGTTTTCCCGTATGGCGAGTAAGTCCCTTCTTGTCAAGAGAAGCACTGAAAAATGCTTGGCCAAACTATGTGAATGCATCCTTTCCGATACCACATATCTTGTTACACTGTTGATCACTACCCTTGTGCTACTAAATCAAAACAGCATGACACAAGAGGCGTAGTTCCGAAGTTGAAAAGTTTAATTTCTACGGGTAATAAAAAATAGACAGCTTGGAACTTAGTCGTGGTGAAGCTAAATCTACAAAGTTGATTAGGGAACATCAAACATTGCATCCTCTGTTTAGTTTGTGCAGGTTGTCTTGTGAGTGGATGAACTAAACCTAACATTCGTTTCAATAGAGCAGTGACACAACGTAGTATTATTGTATATAACTCAATGCTCGAGCCTTTATGGGTTAGCTGCAAGGGGCACTGCGGAGAGAAACAGAAGAGCGTCATACTGAAGCCGATGCTGTTAAGAGTGGATTTCTTAGACCTACAACGCGCGATTTTTGTTGTTGGAGAAAACAACGTTATTTTAAGCCTAAAAATCCGCTCTTCCGTTGTTTTTTCCTCCATTTTTATGTAGTGCACCTTGTAGTTATGCCCTCCAAAACCCATACTGGTGCCAATTTGGTGCCAATATGGCGGCAAATGTCACTGCTCTATTGGAGATTGGAGCTAAAGAAATTATGTAATAGCAAATGGGGTCCGTGAATTGTGCACTACAAAGGCAATCAGTGAGATCTGCAGTATCCTCCGCTGCGAAATCAAAACAATGTCAGCTTCAGACAGCTTGACGAATCGGATTTGCCGATGTTTCATACAGGCATTGTGTTAGTTAGATGGATCCATGGAAGACGAGATTTACTCAGTGCTTGAAATAAATACGGATGCAAACGTATTTACGTTGCCTTTAACACTTCTCGACCCTGTTTTGGCTTTCCAGCCTATTTGATTTGCTCAGTGCCGCAACTAGCTTTCTCCAAGGAGGGGTGCAAGGGAGAAATATTGGGCCCTCCTCTACAAGTACTCAATTTTGGGGGCAAAGTGGCTCCCAATTTTGACGAAAATATAGTTAATTTTGCCCCATTTGGGTCTCTGACTCGTGAATTTTGGGTCCCCTGCCTCCCAGACCCAGGTGTTGCACCACCCCCTAATTGCGGAACTGGATTTACTAATGAGTGCTCGACATGCGGTGATGTGAAAATTAGAAAGGGTCAAATTGCACCAGCATTAGGCCATCACAGATGAGCTCATTGTTGCAAGGAAACCGTGCTATTTGCACTATCCTGCTACTCACAGTTGGCTTTTGACTCGTTAAGTGCAGGAAGAAGCATTGCCAGAAAACTGTCATTTGACAGGACAATAGACGAGTATTACGTAACATTTTTCCTTCTCAGTTAGTGGCTACATTTTGATACTAAGTTCAGTGATTTTCAATTAAGTTTTAATTTTTGAAATAAGCATATTTATGAACACGTCATCAGGGCTCCTCTCGTTTAAGATTACGGTACTTGTTGAATCTTCAAAGGCATTTTGTCGTGCGTTTTATCAGTTGATCTCAAAAGGGATGGAACCGGAAAAGATATGGAATTCTATAGGAGATGACTTGTTCATTGATTTATATGAGTACCAGTGTTTATATGCTTTGTACTTTTTTAAATACCTTCTGTTCCTCTGCTTCTACAACTTACACGATCTGTGGATTATTGTGTGCGCTGCGTATTAGTCCTGCAAGTATTTTGTGAGCGGCTACGTCTTCCTGGAGGGGGTGGCTTTAATCTATGGCCGCCATTGTTTTTGTAACCATCTTGGGTATCAACAAGGCACTCTGCTACTGAAAACGTACAATCGATTATCTGTGTTCGTTCTGCGGAGAACTGGCCACGGGCACTATAATTATTTTCATTTGGTTAAATAATAAAATTCATTTGCCACTAATAACAACGGGCAAAGAAAGGATCCATAGTAGACCGTTGACAACTCGACCGGGCTCTAAAAGACAGATTTATAAAATCAGGAACAGAACTCTGGTCGTGAAAAAAATGTGTTTAAACAGTGTTTGTTTAGTGGTCTTCTAAAGGCCGACTCCGATGGTGCTGAGACAGTCTCTTCCAAAGTGGAATAACCAGGATGGGAAAGAAGTGTTTTCCGAAGTTTAGTTTGAATTTCGGAATTACCAATTTGAGCGAATGAACCCTGGAAGTGAAATAGTGTTAAGCTAAAAAAAAATGGTATATCGAATGGTAACACAATTGTGAGATTTTATGAGTCAGGATAAGATCACTTTTTGATCTGCGTAGTTCAAGACAATCGTGTTTAAGGAATTTAAGTCGTAGGTTGTGTTTTAATTTTGAATACCTGCTAGGTCTTTGTGAACCTTCTCTGGACCCACTCTACTGTATCAACGTCCTTTAAAAGATATGGAGACCAGACCTGGCCCGCGTACTTAAGGATTGGGTGTGCATAGACCTTGTATGCCCATATATAGGTGAATAGAGTTCTAGAACTGAAACAGCGACATACAATTCCAAGCCATCGGTTCGCTTTCAAGTTTAAAAAATTGCAGTGGGTGGAAAATTTCAGATTAGATTGGAACCAAATCCCGAGATCTTTTTGGAATTTCAATAGAGTCCATTCTTATCGTGTCAATGGTATACAATTAAAGGACATTTTTTCCTTTCCCGACATAAAATCTCGTGCATTTTTCGTTTGATAGTGGTAGCTGCCAATCCTTTACCCAAGTAAACACACTACTTATCACATCCTGATCTAAACTACAGTCAGAGTTTGATAATGGTAGATTGACAGTTAGGTCGTTGAGACAGATAACTCTAGTCCTAACGCATTTCCAATAATAAAAGTCGACATTTTGTCTGAGATGAACTTCAGTTTGGATTCATTAGGATTGTCATAGACAAGTCAATTTCGACATAGCATGACCCGCAGCCCTGAGTTAGTCTACCTAATCAAGCATCAATCTTCCGATTTTCCCCTCCAAAGCATTCCACAAGCATACTCACAAATTCATGAGGAATTACACTGACGTCCAGTTATTGTTATCAGAGTCAGTTGTTATTACTCTTAATTGTTAATCACGGAGAAATTGTAAAGCTGGTTGCTAAATTGTCCATTTATAACAACTAACTGTGATAATAACTGACTGTGATCTAGATACACGCTAGTGTGTCGCCGCCAAGTAGACGTTTTATTGTTGTTGGAGCTTAATTGTCAGAGCGTAATTGTTAGAGTGTTATTGTTGTCAGATGGCGGCTCACTAGCAGACCGTGTTTTTTAACTGAAACCAACTTAACCGTGATCTTCAGCATACTGGTGTAAATTCCCCATGCGGGTGAAATCTTTGCAAATCGTTTGAATCAGGTGTTTTCGGTCCAGTAACAAAGAAAACGTCAACACGAAAATGTGGGAAGGTGTCCTTCATGGAGAAAAAGTGTCCTCAATAACGTTGATTTGTGTTACTGGTGACTAGTAACTAGTAACTAGTAACTAGCAACTAGTAACCAGTTCGCAGGCTCCCATGTTAATTCTCATAGGGTATAACGACACGTCTACAGCTCATTAGGGAAAGTTGCCAGATCTAAATTTCGGCAGACAGGTAAAGCGTCATATGGGGAAGTGCCTTTTTCTAAAATGGGGGTTGCAGCTAGAAGCACGTGGCCCTGAAGTGGCTCGTAAGTGCAAAATTATTGTTGTAACCATTGTTTGTATTATCATTCAACAGTAGATTATAACATGCTTAAGTGTTGCACGCTTATCGTTTCATTGTCAGAATGCGCTGTTTTTGCAAATAGGTGGTTCACTATTAAACAGCTGACGAGTTGATTAGTTTTAGTAATCTTCGTCTGCCACCAGAATATTAGAACTGTATGAACATTTACCATTCCGTGAGTTTGTAGTATGTGTTCATAATGATTAACGTTTACCTCGGGAGAGCCAAGTGAAGGGGGATGCTCTGATAAAGTGAGCGAAGCAAACGAAAATCAGCGTTTGTTAGCCAGTGCGCTCAAAAATCGGATTAA
>JAHWFP010106471.1:28120-42366 GCA_023313725.1 Lithobius niger
TTGTAAACTTGGCGGCTTCTCTTACCAGTTTTGGTTTTGGGTGGATAACAACTAACTCGACGTCAGTGTATTTGAGTTTGTTGGTATGGTTGTGTTATGGTTTAGACAGAGTAATCGGAAGATCGATGCTTGTTTAGGTAGACTCTGGGCTGCAGGTCATGCTATGTCGAAATTGACTCGTCTATGACAATCCTAATAAATCCAAATGATGAAGTTTATCTCGAACGAAATGTCGACTTTTATTATTGGAAATGCATTAGGATTAGAGTTCGCTGAACATAAGAATTTAAAATTGACATTGCCTTCTTTTTAAGTACAGCATTGGACAATGAAATTTAGACAACTACAAGTCTACATCGATTAATTTTGCCTGGTTATGGGAAATCTTTAAATATTACGAAGTTATTAAATTCAATAAACGAATAATAATAACCGCAAAATAAATACAATAAATACTGTGTCTGCTATTGCAACTGAAAAAATAAAATTTGTTGAACACAGAATGAAGTCAGTCAATCACATAACCTTAAAATCTCTATTTATGGAATCTGGATAGGCCAAGAAAATGTGGTGGCTTGTTCAGTCCCAGGAAAAAAGTATCATTATGCGTGAAAAACCCTATCGGGAAAGTATTCCATTGACTTTAAAAGTATTACTCCATTTAGTTATAAATATAAATAGCGCAAAAGTTTTAAAATTGATTTTGTTTTAAAGTCGATTTGAAAGTCAATTTTGCAGTTTTGTTTTACAGAAGTGCATTCAAGAAACGTTGACTTCAGGAATAAAAAAGCCGTGGAAAAACAAGCTTAGGGGAAAAAAAATTGGAAAAACTAGCCAATGGGAAAAAAAACCCCAAAGGGAAAGATTTCCGCAGAACGAAAGCCCAGGGAAAAAGGAATGGACAGTAAACAGCCAATGGAAAAAATACGCCGTGAAAATAAAAAATAAATAAAAAACGTCGGAGATAACCGTAGGAAAATATCCGAAGGAAAACAATCCAAGGAAAAAAAAAAAATGAGGAAAGAAAAAGCAGAAGGAAAATTCCGTTTACTAGTGAAATTTCTTACCTAACCTAGGTTTGTTGGCGGAGCGAGCGAAGCGTAGCCTATAACGGACACCAAATTGCAAAATATTGGATGGTTGGTCCGTTGGTTGCACATTTTTAGTCTGGGTGGAGCCCAAACGAAAGATCGGATTGGAATGAAATTTGGTACAACGCTTGATACCCCAAACAGTATTGCTGAGACAAAATTTGACGTAAATCGAACAATTATTACAGGAGAAATACCAATTTTTCGAATTTATTTCTAACACTCACTATTGTAAATTTGGAATCGTGAATAGTTAAGAAATTCCGGCGACGCATACACCTTGCTGGTGGTACTCAAGTGAACTTAAAAAAACACAGAAAGTTAAATTTTCGTTTCTTCTTTCTAGCTGATAACCTTTTTCGACGTAATTCAATGAAATAATAACAATTGGCCCTTGCATTCAACCACTACAGGAAGAAACGCAAACATACAAAACAAAAGGATTCCGGAACGATACACCTTAGCATCATTTGAAAAAACGAATGCTTGGAGGGATTACCTTCAGCATGGCAACGAAACTGGTGTTTACACTAGCGATGGGAATCCCGAATATGAAACCGAAATCGTCGTATCACGGCGTAGCTATACATATAAAACGAACAATACATCGGACGACGTATTTAAACACAGCACGAAACAACATGTCTGCATCTAATAGTTTAAATATTCCTCGGTGTGGACTCGAAACCGTGGTGCATTAATGAATAGGCTTAATCTCAAACGCAGCTGCCACTTACGAAATAAAAACGACGACTAAATATTACGCCTAAAAGCTACAAATTAGGCCTGAAGGCTAAAGTAGGCCTAAGAGCTAACACTTTTTGACCTACAATATTGTGATCGTTACTGATGGATTATAATGTGGTTTTACGATCGCTGTCGCCGTGCGTGATAGAGGTATGCGCATCAATATTTTCGTTGGTGGCGTTGTCAAGACTAGTGTTAGACCAGCGGCAGCATTGCCAACCAGCTGAATTTTTTAATTATGTTAAAAACTATCGCTGAGTTGATTGCTTGCAGTTAAATGCTTTATTATTAACATTTTGTAATCTAGGGAAGGCACTTTGCGCGGCAGTAATTATTGTTGTAAACAATGCCAGAATTATTAGCGGCGGCAGCCCAACCAGCCATGACAAACGTGCCGTTTTATTTTTATCGGCGGTGATGGCTCACATCTTTAGTGTCGGAACACAGGACTGCAAGCCGAAGGCTCGAGTCAATTTAATTCAGAAGTAAACCTATATACGTTGCCTTTTGGACTTATGTGACAGACTACCTGAGCGGGGAATCGAACCCACGACCTTTGGAAGAGACCTCGGTTTCTGGTTCCAAAGATCGTGGGTTCGATTCCGTGCTCAGGCAGTCTGACATATAAATCCAAAAGGCAACGTGAACAGGTTTGCATCTGTATTGATTTAGTGTCAGATGTGGAAAGAAGCTAAACAGACACTAAATGATGGAGCAAACGAAATCCTATTAACATAATATTAATAAATTATAAATAAGATAGCTTTGGCCTATTTGAAAATAAAACTAAAATAAGACAAAGACCTGCAAATAACAACAGTACGTCAGACCAAAAGGCAAATAGCCCAAACTTAGCTGAGTGAGCATTTCTCCTAGATTTTTAAGGAGCATTAACAAATATGGTACAGTCATTAAAATAAACACTAAATATAAATTTGAAATAAAAGTCTGTTCGCTCCGCCTACAATAGGCCCAAAGCCTGTTTCCTAGTTTAATATCTCTAATGCGTGCTGCAGTGACAACCCAAACTACTGCACTGTGACTGAGGTTGGCACATAATGACCTAGTTGTCGACGCGCCATTAAGCCTCAATCCTCCTCCACCCCCCAACCCAACCTAAAAAACAACAAAAAACACTAAAGAAAACAATAAACAGTTTCCTTCGTTTATTTCCGTGACCTTTTTTTTTTCACGGCTTCTTTTTTTCCATTGACTTTTTTCAGTCTTTACTTTAGTCTAATCCACATCCGGAGTTTCATTTTCTGGCAGTGTGTAGCCGGCAGTTGTGATTAGTAAAGGTTTTGCAATGTTTACTCTTTGCGCGCGAAACCCCCCCAAGCAAAGCGTGGTCTGATTGAGTAGTATCAAGGGACCATGCCGCGAGGAAAAAAAGCTCCTGAGTTGAATACTTTCATCACTCAAAAAAGAAAGTTGGAGGTTCGAAGCGATCGGATACAGCGCTAGTTCTAACTATAAGTTGATTCAAGTTGAATTGAAGGTTTATATTATTAAGAAACTGTAAGCTGATCCAATACCAACCAATGTTGATGTTTTTGTGACCTTGTATTCAGTGCCCCCTGTCCATTAAGAGGTTGCCCCAGTCGTCGGCATTGGATTCAAAGTTTGGAACTGAACGTTTCACGACAATCGGGTCACGATACATGGGACAATTCAACTTCGGCGAAAGAGTTTCCAATATCAACTTGCGTGTGGTGAATTTGACTTCAACGAATGCAAGCCCCAACCACCCCCCCCCCTTTTTTTTTGGTTAAGTGATTCCACCGCTGGTTCAGTAGCTTGCATTTTGTCGGTGAATATTAGTCCCCAGAGTAAAGTCATTCACACTATTTTCTTACACCCACGAAGAGCAAAAGTGCATTACGCCAATGTTTAAACCGCAAGCCCTATCCTATCCAGACTAAATTACTAAAGCTAAGCCTGCAAGTCATTGGTTACTTCGAACGTCTCTACCCGCGTCCAAGAAGTGGACTCGTCGTCCTAGAGTGTCTAACAGCTAAAACGGACTTAATGTCGTAATTATTCGTCGTAACAGTTTATCATTTATTCAACCTGTAACATGAAATATGCAAATTCGTCATTTCTGAAACCAATACTTTAAAACAATTGAACTTCCGCAGCCATTCACGCCCTGGAGGAAGTAATCCATAAAGGAGAGTAGTAGAGAAGCCAACATTTTTCTGTCTAAATTTCATTGTCCAATACCGTACCATCTAACATTCTCATCCTTGAATGACGATATCATGATAGGAAATGTAGAGCAATTATAGATGCACTGTGATAGTTTAAAAGTTGTGGCTTCATTCTAATGATAATGAAACATGCTGTCATACATTTGAATTGAAACTTGCAGGCTAATATAAAAGGTTTTGCCATCAAAGTTTGTTATTCACCATGGAGGTGGAACTCTTTTGCAGGGAAACGTCACAGTTCGTTGGACTTTATCCGTTGGACTTCTTGTCTCGTTCATTGTAGAGCTTGGTGGTTTGTAAGTGGCAGTTGAACAACGAGCTATTATCGGGAATGGCCATAAACCAAATTAACCAAATCTTGCTTGAACAAATCAAGAATTTCAATAATCTGAGTGGAATCGTTTATAAGCTTGGTCCTTCATCTGCTGACCCATCGCCACCCAGATTTCCGTGTAGAAAAGTATTTACGAAATCAATGCAAAACAAGACTTGTTACGGATTACTGCTAAGTTTTTTGTCGTTTGAAAGATGATGCTTAGTTAACCCCATGGCATGCAGTAATAGTTAGGGGCCGATTTCACCCATTTTCAATTGTTAATTATGACCGTTGGCTTTTTTATGAACAGGTAAAAACAAAGGAATGACAGAGATGCGTTGCATATATTTTGTAGTACCCAAAGAATTCCGTGTTTGTAAAAAAATTCTTCTCTTTTCTGTTCACGTAATGTTTGACCTCGCATGGGAAATCTATTCTCTTACTTTCAGCCACTAGATTGTGAGAGTTCGTTCGTTGTAAAAGTCCGTTCGTTGTAAGGTTTCTTCCTAAAAAGAACATTTTTTTCTTAATCCAGAAGTAATCTACTCGTTGTGGCATCAACTATATATTCGTATTAAGAAGAAACCTTAGAAACAAACTCTTACAATATAAAACTTGGTGACATAAAGTGTGCCATTACAGTTGGCGAAATTGCAACTTAAGTGCCACAAAGGTTTCTTTAAAAAGCACATATATTTGTAATAATTCTGTAAAATGTGTGTGCAACGCATCGCTGTCATTCTTTTTGCCTTTAGATGCACAAAAAAGGCCAAGGATTGCAATTTGCAAGTGAAATGGGTGAAACATATAAAGCATAAAATCAAACAGTTGGCCTAGGTGCGTTTGGAAGAAATGCTTCTGTTGAACTTTACCTATTTCTTCTCAGTTGAAAAAAAATTTCCAATTCAGGCTAAAACATCATCACCAGTAAGAAACTGCATTAATTTAGTACAAATGTTGTGTGCATGGTCAAACGTTCAGGAACATCAACCAGGAAGGACAACATTAATAGCATCTTCAGCATCTAGAGCAGCCAGTCCATTAATCCAAACACAACTTTACTTCAGCAGTGTTTTTTGACCTCTCAGGCGGGAAACCAAACTCAGGCAGTAGTTAAAATAAGGTGCTGCATTTCCCTTCTACAAAATTGGGATTATTCGAGCCATTTTCTAGAACTCTGCTTAAACCACAGGTTCGATGGAGAGATCCAAAATCTTTTTCAAGGGGGCACAAAGTACAGTGGCATTTTTTTTTTCAAAAATAGTTTCGTAATAGCCATCGGATCCCACAGAAAAAATATTGTTAAGCAATTCAACTCGGACTGAACAGTAAGAAACACACTTCAAAATAAGGAGTCTGTTTTAAACGTGAAGCAGGAATTTGCCATCATCGCCCGAAAAATTGGCTCAAAAAATTTGGTTGAAAGCATCAGTTTTCTCTGCATCACTGATAAATGACTGTATTTTGAAGTTAGTGGTAGGATACCCTTTTTACGATTTTGTTATATACATGTCTAAAACTGCGGTAATATTGCCCTGTTTGATGATACCCCATTCACATGCCACCTCAAGGCTTTTAATTTCATTCGAAAACACTCGTCACCATCATAACAATTTTTGTTATTTTGAGCAGATTTGTCAAGATTGCAACGTCGCCACAATTTACGTTTACGAGTGGTTAATTTCCTGGTTTAAATTCAATGGTCGACTCTCGATTGCAAAAAATAATTGAATTTACCACCAACGACAACGACATTGACAAACATGAATTTTTACGACGAGACATCGAACAAACGAATTTGTCCCACAAGCCGGCAAAGAGCGTCTCCGCCGCTTGTAGCAACCTTTTGCGAGTGTCTGTCCATTGGCGCCAAAACCTCCTAAAATAGTCTGTTTTCGCGCCTCTCAATCGGATACAATTACACAAGAATGGAATGTCAGTTTTTATGGTAACTTGTTGCTTTATTTGGCGTTCGATGGCTTGGCCAATGTTTCCAACTTCCTGGCTTCTCGAATGCGGTAATTACCCTTAATTGCAAGTAATTGGATAATGACTGTTATTAGGCGTTCGAATGGAACGATACCGCCAAACCTTACACTGGTTCATGTTGTATATTCAAATATTTATATTTTGAATTAGCAATATGCTAGTGAACTTATTTAGTGGCTCATTTAACGGCTGGAAACACCCCACAAAGATTCGACATCATCCAAGTCCACAAGAATTGATGGCCAATTTACAACATACACCGTAGGACTGGATTAATTATTTGTTATCCCTCAACTCCGGGTATTGTATAATATCCTGGCGCGTGGACTCAAGGTGACGACATTACGGTCGCTGGTACTAAAGTGTTCCATCACACATACAGTAATCAAAGACTACACTACCATTACCTGTTAAAGTAACGTTAAAAATAATATTGTCTCCTGGAGTAGGTTTATCAACCAGCAGACAAGCCGAGATCGTTTAGACAGTTAAAGATTTGCTGATTATCCTGAGAAATACCTACAAGTCGACCAGTCAATAAAAAAGTATTCAAATCTCCCACAAATAAATGGGTTACTGTCAGCGATAGTATAGCCTACAGGTCATTTGCAAAACTACACACTGAATCACTCAATGAAGGACGGGAAAGCCAAAGGCTCACACGAAATAACTAAATACAGATGCAAACCTATTTACGTTGCCTTTTGGATTTATATGCCAGACTGCCTGAGCGGGGAATCGAACCCATGGCCTTTGAAATCAAAGGCCGAGGTTCTACCGCTGAATCACTGAATTAGACATAGTCTAATTTAAGTCTAATATTAGGTCTAATAGTGCAAAATTCGTCACTCATTGGCCCGGTACCCAAAAGCCGGAAACCAACCAAATATTCTCCTTAAAGGCACATAAATCCCTCCGTTCTGGCCGCTTTACTCTGCGTCACCTACGCTAAAATATAGTTCAAACGACCGCAGCGTGCATTGCTGTACGACACTAGTCATACTCATTTCGGGGCCGCTGCAACGTGACACATCGTACGACCAAGTCGCAAACTTGAGCGAAGGATTAATTATCCTTCCTCCAGGGCCGCGGCTTGCCAGCGATGTGGCGGTAGTTATATACCGCTCGGACCGAGCCGTTTAAAACAAGCCTAAAACATTCACGCGCCACTACTGACATCTGCATCGTGCCCTTAGACCAGCAAATGAAAGGTAAATCAGTTTATATAAAACTATTTCCGGTAATGTATCGAGTGAAACTGTTAAAATATACCGGAGGGAGTTATGTGCCTTTAAACAAAATAGCAACATTCACTACGTTTACATGACCACTTCGAAGCGCTTCAGAGCGATGCGCATCGCGTCCGTGTCGCCTCCGTGGGTCTTGTAAACAGCCGTTCGTGGCGCTTTCTCTGTTCGTGGCGCATTCCCCCAATGCGCTTCACGGAGGTGGTTTCAAAATCCGTATCGCATCGTCTTTGTGCATGTAAACACTCGCAATCGCATTGAGCCATTGGAGAAAGCATGGTAAAGATGGCGGACACAGTTACGGCACCCATGTAATTTGTGCTGGTGCCATTCGAATTTTAGGTAAATAAACTGAAAATAAGTGTGCATGACTAGGAAGATCACTAAGTTTTAATTACATTTAGTTACTTGGGTCTAAGCTGACCTAGTTTACAACATGCAGGGGGTAGAGCAGCGTGGGACTTGCTCACTCTTTGCCAAAGGGAGGGCAGGAAGAAAGGGTTTTCCCGATCGCACTGGTCGAATCGCATTCCTTAGCGCATTGGCCCTAATCGCTATCTTTCGTCTTGTAAACAGGTGCCGTTTTTTGATGCGCATTTCAAAGCGCATCGCTAGAATGCGCTTTCTTGTGGCCATGTAAACGTAGTGATAGCCATCTCGGACTGCAGCTTGATCCAGCTGATGTATCCCATACTGCAAACCACACAGAATCACTACGTTTACATGGCCACAGGAAAGCGCATTTTAGTGATGCGCTTTGAAATGCGCATCAAAAAACGGCACCTGTTTACAAGACGATAGATAGCGATAAGGGCCAATCCGCTAAGGAAGGCGATTCGACCAGTGCGATCGGAAAACCCTTTCTTCCTGCCCTCCCTTCGGCGAAGAGTGAGCAAGCCCCACGCTGCTCTACCCCCTGCATGTTGTAAACTAGGTCAGCTTTGACGCAAGTAACCAAATGTAATTAAAACTTTGTGGTCGTCCTAGTTATGCACACTCATTTTCAGTTTATTTACCTAAAATTCGAATGGCACCAGCACAATTACATGGGTGCCGTAACTGTGTCCGCCATCTTTACCATGCTTTTTCCAACGGCTCAATGCGATTGCGAGTGTTTACATGAACAAAGATGATGCGATACGGATTCTGAAACCACCTCCGTGAAGCGCATTGGGGGAATGCGCCACGAACAGAGAAAGCGCCACGAACGGGTGTTTACAAGACCCACGGAGGCGACACGGACGCGATGCGCATCGCTCTGAAGCGCTTCGAAGTGGTCATGTAAACGTAGTGAATGTCATCAATCCAGGACACCACGGAGAATACAAGTTCATGGATTACTTGTTATTTCAGACCCTGTCTAATTTCGTATACCAGAGGGGACGAGTGCTGAATTTTGACTTGGATATCGGAATCAGGGGCGGATCCGGGATTCTTTTAAGGAGATTGCTTTATCAAAATTTCCATATTAAATTTATGTTACGTGTTAAATGTTAAATACATCAAAATTTTCTAACGTTAAAAGTAAACTTAGCTCCCTGCTCTCTTTAAATAATGAAAACAGTACCACAATCCACACACGTTTTCTTCCCATTTTCGCACAGGGGTTCCCAAAACAAATTCTAGGGGAGGAAGAGGGTGCTGCCACACCATGCTGGATCTGCCCCGGGCCGGAACCAGGAACCTTCAGGTGGTGCAAGGGTGTACCTGTTAAAGCTGATTGTTTTCCGACAAGCTTAACAAGAAAAAAAAAGGGTTATTTTTTTTAACTACAATCTTTTCACTTGCATAGTGTCTGTAAAAAAAAATGCAATTAACAAAATTGTGTCATGTTTTTTCCCCAACCCTGTCAGTCCAAACAAGCCTAAGAACTGCCGAAATTTAATTGTCAAATATATTTCCACAGGTTTTGGGGCATATGTGGCATGTCCAGTGCAGGCCTGGTTATCAACACTAGTGAGTGAAGAATGTTGTCAAAGAAGCCAGGAAGTACAGGTCATTCACCAGAACTAGAAGGTTAGCAGTAATTTTACGAAATTGCATTGCAGTTCGATTAAACGAAAGCATGAGTGAATCATCTCATTCCATGCAAAGGCAACTGCATTTTAAAATATTTCACTAATTTATAGCCAAGTAGTGGCCTTTGACAAAGGTATGGATCCTTATTACATAAAATAATGCCACACTCTCTAAAGTGGAATTTGGGTCTTGTTTTTGTTTTCACTTTAGTCAGTTCCTCGTCAAAAGAACCTATTTGGCCATAAATTAAGGAATAGTTCAAATACAGTGTGCCTTACAAGTAATGAGGTAAAGTCTCCGTTTTGTTTTACTGTATGGCCTGTTTTTCACAAGTAAGTCGCCACATTTGGACTTAAGCTTATGGCACACTACTCCGTTCCGTTCTGTTCCGTTCCAACGAGTGACGGCAATGGATGGTCCAGCCCACATTGCTTCTGTCGTTAACTGTTACAGTCAGCTCCGCTAAGCTTTTAAAATTCATCGCGCCCAAATTGGCAATGCAAATGACGCTGGGCTTGTAGTGACCTTAAGTAGGTAATTAAATAGAAACTCGTAGTAGATTGGGTATTAATTCTTCACGCTGATGATGATATTTAAGTCCAGAAGACAACTGTAGTAGGTTCGCATCTATATTTAGTATGGGAAAGGTGTTGTGCGCAGGCACGCGATGGAAAACGATGGCTGTCGACTGACGGTAGGTGTGTACACTTCTCCGATGCGATCAGTTTTTGGCTGAGAGGATTCTGCCTCGACAATTCCTTCCGTCAGCTGACGGGTCGTCGCGGGATGAGACGGAGCAGTATATACGTGGTTCTTGTAATTGACAGGCTTTTAATCCAAACAGAAATTTGACGGCTTGCGACGTGACGTGACGAAACGGAACGTAGTAGTGTGCGACAAGCTTAAGACTTTTCACCTTGAAATCCTACAATGGCTACTGTGATAAAAGTTATTCACACCAAATCCGTAAACTATCATAAAACAGTTATTTATTTTATTTGAGGAAAGTATTAATTAAAGATTTATTGCAATCATTAGTTAATTAAACGTCAAGTTTCTACCTCAACAAAAAACGTCCGCCTTGTGTTCTCTTGTGTCTACCAATACTGATAGCCATCTTACAAGACTTTCGGGTCGGCTGGATCGTAGCTATACTACCCTCAATGAGAGCACTACCTAGGGATACAATTTCTAGTATGCACTTAAAACTTTTACTCTCATGAACCACTGATCAATGGGCTCGAAGTATGTGCGTAAACCGATGTCACATTGTATACAGGTGTAACATGTGTCGCAGAACATTTGTATTTTTCTCTGCCAAATTAATTGTTTCCCCGTATACAATAGGTAATCAACTGATAACTGGCCACACGTGAGGTTATCATACACGGCGATAGCCCTATATGATTGAAGTCCTCTCTCCAGCAAAACTAAAACTATTAATTTCTCCGTTTCTATTCAATATATTTCGACCAAACTTAGCCAGATAGTAGATAGCAACTTTTCCTAACTTTACACCAACTTTTATGCAATTCCGTGCAAGAGTAAACGTAGGAAGCCACACGTAAATTTGAAAACTGTTCACTTGTTGTTGTTGTTGTTCTGGTTCATGGCTGACACGGTTTCAGAAAAAAACTACTGCACCTACCTAAAATCTGAAAAATGATCTGAGCCAGAAATTTCCCTGGGCTTCATCCTCACAGAAACCACTTTTTCGATTGGTCGAGCCATTCCGAAGTTACGGGACCTGAACGATCATTTTGATTGTTTCACATTGTTTTAACCATTGTATTTAGGGAACAATGCAACTCAGTTCGCGATGCTCACCTTTTTGTACTGTAAAATGGCGCTACTAAAGGGCGATTTAAAGTAGGCCTACAAACTGGGACAAAAACTCTACACACGTGTTGGTGTGCAGAACGGTTCTCTTGCAACTACACCAATCGAGAATCAAAAACCGTTGTAAATTCGACGGCTCAAAGTTGCTGTAGGTGGGATGTCTGAAGCGGGCGATGAGAAATGACCAAGTCTGGCACGCCGAAGCCTTTTGGCGAAAGGCAAGCGAGGGGGGAATAATTTGGGACCAAATTAGCATTGCAGCATCTTGGCCTATCGAGTTCTCTCTCGCAGGAAGCAAAGGAATGCACAAACTAAGACTTTTAAACGCTACAAACAAGCTACGTGACTCCTTAATTATTGAGTAAAAATTTGGTACGCCCTCGTGCACTTGGAAACGACCTATAAAGATTAACGATACTGATGTCACTAGATGGCGCCACGGAAAAATATAAAGAAAATCACCTGACGCCATCTAGTGACACTAATATCATTAATTTTTGGGCTTGTTTCCAGGTGAACGACGGCGTACCAAATTTTTACTTAATAATTTAGGAGTCACGTGGCTTATTTGTTGCGTTTAAAAGTTTTGCTTTGTACATTCCTTTGCTTCCTGTGAGGGAGAACTCGATAGGCCTAAATGCTGCAATGCTAATTTGGTGGCAACCAGCTTTTAAACCATAAAGACATCCATGTATCAGTTAGTTTAACCAACGCCATTACAATGGCTGAGCTAAAATCATGAGTAATGCTGAAAACTGGGAGGGGGTGGGGGGAAGGTACGGGATAGCAATATGTTTTATTAGATGAGGAGTCATTAGCAAAAATCACTCCTCAGAACTGGCAAAAATATCCAGCAAAATTGGCAGAACTGGCAAAAACATCCAGTTATTGGTTCGAAACAATTCTGTTTATATGCCCACTCATTTATCCGAAATGGGACGTTTCAACCTGCTAGTTGTTTAGTCGAATAATTTAAGAGTTAAGGTTAGATTCGTTCCCTAGGTACGCATTTACACTTATTGGTGATACTGAACTTGGTCATGGCAAAAGGTAGCAGAACTTCTGCAAAAAAAGTGGTCGACCAGAACTTGAAAAGGGACTGTGGCAAAGTCCCTGCAGACATGGCATCCATTCTGGCCAATCCATTCTGGCCATCCACTATTATGAACAGATGTTTCTAAGTTTGAATCCTTGGGTTTGAAAATCCCTTTACCAGACTCTTTTCTGCTACCAAAAGTCTGTTAGGTACAAAGTTGAGCACATTTATCTGTAAGTGCATTAATTTCCTTTAGATGCCATAAGGAGAAAAAAAATCATGCAAAAAAAAAACAACCATGGCTTGTGGGTGTTGATCATGGCTATGATTATTATATGGGTAGATAGAGGTTTAATGAGTCATCGTTGTTAATAGAATATTGGTTATTTGACTCATGAAAATACATGCTTATGAAAGAGCTTTTGCTACAGCACTGAACCAACCACCACAAATCACAAGATGGCTGCAGTTGAGTCTTAAGAAACCTTGTCTCTATTCTGCAAAGTTTTCTGATTGGCAGGGAAAATTCATCTCCGAGATCTGTAAAGGGACAAAAAAAGCCAGAACGGTGCACAAAAATTCATACAAGTTATGACGTTTCATAGAAGGCTATTCTGCAGTCTATTAAATAAAGTCTCATAGCAGAAATGAAGCAACCGTAGACCCCCGGAAGGGGAACAATGAAAACGTGCGAGTGTGTCAATTCTTTGGCTTGAAGTTGAAACTGGGACGTTGTTGCCCTGAAAAGAAGATGAAATTGGCACATTGTTGCCTCGACTAACAATTTGCTCTGCGCGGTCATCGCAAAGGCATGTCTTAAATGACGTCATGTACGAAGGACAGTTATTTTTCGCACGCTACTGGGAGTGGGGAGGGACCTGAACGGGGAATGCCCGTTGGTGGGGCAGTGCTTATGTTAGAGCCACTATTTGACTACGAGATTGCTTTGCGGAGGGAGAGTATTGATGGAAAGGGGGAGTTTTACACAAACAAAAATTGACTGTTGCAGTGAACGTTCAGGCAGCACCGAGCAAATGCTGGAAAACAACCACGGGTCAAACAAATCCCCAGGCGAAGGCGGGTACGATGCTAGTCATTCAGATAAAAATCAACAGCAAACTGTCAACGATTTTTCAGAAAAATACTTTCAATAAACTCACTGGGTGTATTTCAAACTGAACCAAAACCTAAACAAACAAACAAAAAAAAATATTAAAACGAGTGAACTTTCGAGGAGGAGGTCGCTGGTTTCCTCCTGTCACTGTTTCAAAATTGGAGTAGATTTACTTGTTTTTCGTTTTTGATTTATTCATAGGCTAAGGTGGAGAGCTTTTGGTTCCAGTGTAAAATATTCTTACATTTTTTATGGAATGTGTGATTTAAAGCTCACCCTTCTCCGTAAGCTATTGTGAAGGTTTATTTATTTTATTTGTGGAAACTATAATTAAAAGGCAATTACATCCATTTTGACATGCATGTTTGACTTTTAGATCACTTACACAATAAGTAAACACAAGAATTACGGTAAGAATACGTTACTTACGTCCGATATAACAATTTAATTACTGCATCACCAAAACACGACACGGAGATCGCCATTGTTTTGCTGGAAAGCTCAGAAATTAATGCCGACAGTGTCACTTTTCGATTTCGACTCGCGCCCGATTGAGGTAGCTGTATTGACTGTGAGGAGCTCAAGCGTCTGACGGCCTGAGCTGGCCGGCAGTGTAGTGGCCAGCTAAGGCCGTCAGA